>QANZ01008098.1:12059-26865 GCA_003254925.1 Chamaecrista fasciculata
ATACTTTGAAATAATTGAAGCTCATGGATATAATTAAGGCAAAAATATATCGATTTTTAAAGGTCAAAACTCAAATCCTCATTTTAATAATTGAACTATATAGAGAGTGCAGTATATTCTGGTATCTAAATGACTTTATTTTTTTTGTTCTCATTAGATATTTAATTTTTTTTACTTATTCTACCATTAGTCTTAATTATGATTTAATTTCATTAGTTTTCGACTTTTCGTCAATATTTTTGAAGTGGACATCATGTCTTGAATAATTTATCTCTCATATGTATCTAAATAAATGAGTTTATAGAGAAAGAAAGAAAAAGGTTTCATCTTAAAAATAATAATTAATTAAGATTTTTATGAAATGAAGATTTTATTTTTTCTCTGCCAATTCAGAAAAAAAAAAGTATCAACCTCAATTGTCTAAATCATAGATAACAATAAAAAAATAAACGAATTTACGTTTTGTACTAAGGATGAAAAAAAATAAAAACTTCTAAGTACTAAAATAGAACAAAAATTGTGTAGAGACCAAAATGGAATTCATTTTATAATTTATGACCCAAATGAGATTTAGACTAATTTTAAAACTTGAGGCCGCTGAAAATATATAATTATATATAACATTAAAATTTATATAAAATTATTATGCACGGAATTGAAGTACACGTATGAGAATATTTGATATAAAATAAGAATATTATATATAAAATATTAAATTACAAATATAATATATAGTATAAGATAACATTATTATAAAAAAAAAAAGATAACATATATTAATTACATTTATCATTTATAGGATATTTTAAGACATAATCCATACTGCCTTGATATATGATAATTAAATATTTATTAGTTTATTATATACTCAATATTTTATATTTTATATTTGATGAACATCAAATTCGAATAGATACTTTTTTTTTAGTTGTCTGTCCTGTATCTGAGGCCACTTCTCGACTAATCCGGACTCGACTCGGTTCGCGCACTTGGCTATGGTGGGATGAGTCTCTCAACAAGGGTAACTGCATTCACAAGGACTCGAATACGGGACCTTGCTTAAGCGGCACCAAGTCACTTACCACTTGGGTCCACTTGTTGGTAATTTAAACAGATACTTTGAATAATGGTAAAAGTTACTCGCTAGAGCTTAACATCAGGCACATGTGACTTTTTTTTTGGGTAAATTACACTTTGGTACCCTGTGGTTTGACCCTATTTCACTTTGGTACCCTGTGGTTTGAAACTTGACACTTTGGTACCTTGTGGTATTCTCCATTAACACTTTGGTACCCTTTGGAGCTATTTTTTAATTTTAACCATAATAAATTTTACAAAAATTACATATTGACCCCAAAAAAATTTTAAATTTTTCATTTTAGTCCCTATATAATATGTATCCAGGGACCTATTTGTAATTTTTTGAAAATTTTTTGGGGTCAATATGTAATTTTTGCAAAATTTGTTATGGTTAAAATTACAAAATAGCTCCAAAGGGTACCAAAGTGTTAATGGAGAATACCACAGGGTACCAAAGTGTCAAGTTTCAAACCACAGGGTACCAAAGTGAAATAGGGTCAAACCACAGGGTACCAAAGTGTAATTTACCCTTTTTTTTTTAAAGAAAATGGATAGTATAGACTATAGCATTAAAAATCTTATTTTCATAGTCATTGGATTTCAATTTTGATATAAATCAGATTAGAAGCCTTGAATTTTGAATTCTTCGTTTTTATGCTGTATCATTTATTTTCACTGATCCATCAAGATAGTTTTTAAATTTATGCTAAATTAGGGACAATTAATTGAACTGAATATCTGTCCAACTTTTTAATTCAGAAAAATCTTCTGTAAGATTGATCTTAACATACATATTTGTTTCTCATTGAGCTTTAAGACAGAGATTGTCCTGCAATGAAGTGGACTTGTCAATGAGATATCACTGTTCACTACCAATCTTATGCAGCGATGTATATATTTGACACTTATGTTTGGCGATTTCAAAATCAACACAACAATGGCTCCAAAATTCTGCACAACACGAAAAACTTGTCAGATAAAACTGAATATGGACCATTTTTAAAATCCTGCCTCCGCCACTGTGGACTTGTCAACGAGATATCACTGCTCACTACCAATCTTATGCAGCGATGTATATATTTGACACACATTATGTTTGGCGATTTAAAAATCAACAGAGCAATGGGCCCAAAATTCTGCACAACACAATCAACTTGTCAGATAAAACTGAATATGGACCATTTTTAAAGAAGGCCGGGTCCATATTTTCTCAAGCCCGAGCTCAATAAATGTACCATTTTTTTATTATAATTGTTAATATTTTCCCCCTCTTTGGGGCACCTCAATCTCCACTGTTCATGATTTGACTAAAAACAAAATATTGATATTGATATTATATTATCTCTTATATAAAATATATAATACTATATAACATATATGTTTATTAGTTATATCTTTGCAAGTTTCTCCTAATGAGTTCTTTTTCTGCACAGTTGAAGCTATTAACAAAATATGTTAAATCAAGCTTAAAAGTAAGTTTGAGACCAATTTTTAAAATTTCTTACTTTTCGCTCTCAAACCTACTTTCGAGCCTGATTTAACCTCATAACGATCATAATTAGGCAGAAAAAAGACTCGTAAAAAGGTAACCTTAGAGCTTCAAATTTGTCGCATTTAAATTTGAAATAAGATATATATATGGCCAAATGATCAAATTCGCTTGTTTCACCATGAAACTAACAACTCATTTTCAGAACTCACTTTGATCTTATATGCTAACGACCCAACTGGATAGAAAAAGTACTTGTTTAAAAAAATACACAACTTTGAACTCATCACATTCTTACTTGAAACGAGGGGGATATAACTAAATTTGTATTTTTGATATCAAAATAAAATTAGATGAAAATATTCATGACCAATATAAATTTTCTAAAATATTTAGGACCAAACTGAATATAAGATCATACAAAACCATTTAAACACTCAACTTTAATATTATATATGAAATTATTACAAGTCAATGATCATAATATATGTAATTACATCATATAATATAATTGATATGGCAGAAGGAATGCACCATTCGGCCCCACCCTAATTCTATTGATTGGTTGGTCATCACATCTTTTTTTGGGGGCTAGAATCATATCTTTTTCTTTCTCTTTTAAGTTGATTATTTTCACATATTACTAATAAAATCGTTATAAGAAATTAACTATTTTTATGTAATTTTTATTAACAATGATTATTTTATGAGAAAGCTCCCCAAAAACTTTATAAATAAATAATATTTGTTTTAGATATAATTTAATTAATTCTCTTATATTATATGCTTTGAATATCTCAAAACTAATTAGTTTGTTGGATATTTGGTAGTTGTTACTTTAGGAGCTCGCTTTCCTATGACTTGGTTTGGATTGAGGATATTTAGGGAGATGGGAAGAAGAGAGGAGAGATATGAGAAATCCATGCTTATTTGGAGTTAGGGAGGAGAATAAGGAGTGATTAAAAATAAGAGTAAATTACACAAAAAGATCATGTGGTTTAAAAAGTGTCAAATAGGGTCTTTGTGTTTGCTCCGTTAACAAAAAGGGTCCTGAGGTATATTTTCGTCCAAAATTTGACAGAAATTTAGGCTAAATACTATTTTAAGACCCTAACTTTTATTTTTATGCGTTTGACTCCCTATTTGTATGAGAGAAGGACTATGACACAAAAAAAAGAAAAGTTTTACAGTAATAGTTAGGATCTTAAAATAGTATTTTAGCTAAGCTTTTCGTAAATTTCATACAAATAGGGAGTCAAACGCATAAAAATTAATATTTAGAGTCTTAAAATAGTATATTAGCTAAGATTTCCGTCAAATTTTGGACGAAAATATACCTCAGAACCATTTTTGTTAACAGAGTAAACAACAGGAACCCTATTTGACACTTTTAAACCACATGGACTCTATCTGAAAATGGGTCAAACCATATAACCCTTTTGTGTAATTTACCCTAAAAATAATCATCCTTAATCCCCCTCCTTCATAATTTTAAAAGGAAAAAATTTAAGTAAAGTTACATATATAAATCCTCCAAAATTTAAGTAAAGTTCTTCTAAAAAGTTTCATTTGCATTCTTTTTATTTTATGATTGGTCAAGTTTCATTTGCATTCTTTTTATTTTATGATTGGTCATGTATTTGAATTATTTTTGGAGGATTTATATAATTAAATGACTGAATTGCCCTTATAAAAATGACCGCCTATCAACACTCTCTGCAGCAAGATCATATTCTGCTCTTCCCATCTTCACTCCTCCTTCATCACCACCCTACACGTGTCCTTTGGCCCCACCTACCTCCATCATCATAATTCAATGGTTTTTTTTTTTTTTGTCAGAATTCAGTGGTCTTTTCTCAAGCAAGATTTGGTAGGATCCTTCGTCTTTGGGACCACCCTCTCTATCAATGACACACTCAACACAAGCACGCACACACTAGTGGACGTTGACTGGTTCAGTGCAGTATTGTTTTCTTACCATGTTTATTAGTTGCATAATTGAGGGTTTTTTTTAAAAATAAAATTTGAAAATATTTGGGAATATTATGTAATTTTTGCAAAAATTTGTATAGTTCATGCTGACTGCACAGATTTATAGGACTAAAATGTATTCTTTTTCCAGATTTAGGACATATATGTAATTTTACCCTTTTTCCAAAAATTTTCAAAATTACAATTTGACCCCAAAAATTTTAGTGATTTTCATTTAGTCCTCAAATATTATAGTTCATGGATGTTTTTGTAAATTTTGAAATTATTAAGGACATTTTGTAATTTTTGCAAAAATTTGTGAAATTTATATCACAACATCTATGAAACTACGCAGTCCTCAACACAAAATATATGTTTCCAGCACATTTCATTTATTTAAATTATCATATTGAGAACAACGAACAAGCTAGACGACGCAGATGAGACACAAATTAACAGTACAAACTTGAGAATTGAGGACACACTAAAACAGGAATAACATGATATATGTGGAAATGAAGGTCCAAATTAAGAGGAAAACATCTAATTAAATTTCATAAAACCGTTCTCAATCATCCACTTGAAACTCCAACGGTTTTGCACATTCTTGAGTGTCCAAAATGTCCACCCAAATGTTGCTTTGTCATAAGCCTTTATTTGTGCGCTAGCAAATTCTCTGAGTTCATCGTCTGTAGCATTTGGCACATTCCAATCAGTAGACCACTCACCTGCAATAATCAAATTATAAATAAATTAAAGAATGATTAATCAATTAATTAGGGTAATTATATTAATCAACCGAACCCAGTATATTAGACCTAGCTAATTAATTAACTCTAAAACGTACCAATGTAAACAAGAGTTTCACTATTTGCATGGGTAAGAAGCTCATTGACTGAGGCAGTTCGGTTGACGTGGACAAATTCAATGTTTTGCTGAGCAGTCAAATTGTTAAACTCTTCGTAGAAAAGACTGTACCAATGAACATCAACCACAGATCTCTCCATGGTTCTAGCTAGTGGCATAAGCTCTGTTTTTGGAGGGTAATCAGATACAGTGAATTGTAGCCTTGTGGATAATATCACATACACTGTTTGCGAGTACTTGCGTACTAGTTCATAACCAGCCTTCGAATACTTAACCACCATTTCTTTGCTAACATATGGTGCCAAAGGCTCGTTCATCAGCTCAATTCCATACAAGGCTTTACTTTTTATGTACCTGCATATTATTAATTAATTTGATTCTATATTAATGTTTAATTTGAAAATGCTATCAATAAGATATGGCCAAAGTCTCAAACTGGTCCCTTATGTATGGGGTAGATTTCAAATTGGTCCCTCATCTTTTATTTGTTTCAGATTGCGGTCCTACATGTTTTCATGATATTTCAAATTGGTGCAAAAAATATTTAATATGGTCATATCTCTCTTATTCCAGACTCGATCAAATGCAATAAATTCAGAGTTACGAGTTTCTTTTGACGAGTATTTTGAGATCATCATCGAACAAGGTTAAATCAAGTCTCAAAAGTGAGTAACTCGTTTCCAACTAGTAAAATTGGCCATATCTCTTGTTTGAAGTCTGAATGCCACGAATTTAAAGCTATGCGTTAATTCTTGAAGAGTTCTTTCCTTGCCTAATTAAATCGCTAACAAATGAGGTCAAATCGCCTCTCAAAGTATAGGACCAATCTGAATCAATTGAAAGATAAAGGATCGATTTGAAATCTACCCCATATATATCTTGTGTGTACGTACCTTTTAGTATAGATCTCTATGACTTTTAGTGATTCTTCAATGGTCTCATCTGATCCCCAATTTATATTGCCGTCTCTAGAAGCACTATGAGCAACACCACTTTGAGATCCTGGTGCCGCGTGAAGATCCAGTATGATTTTCAATCCATATTTCCTACAATTGATCTCAATAATGTTAATTAATATATATTATAAATAGATACAATGTGATGTATATATGTATCAACTCATTCGAGGAATGTAATGGAATGGATACGTACTCTGCCCATTCGAAGGTTCTGTCTAATACTTTCAAGGAACCTGAAACAAATGGATGAGGTGGATTTGGATCATAAGCTGTCCAAAAACCAACGGGTACTCTTACAGCATTTAATCCATTATCCTTTAAGAACTTAAAATCTTCTTCCACGATGAAAGTATTCCAGTGATTCTGAAAACCAACAATCAAAGTACCTCATCAATCATAATGCGTAGTGTAAAACCAAGAATTTAACTCACGTTAAATATACAAATTATAACAAAAACGCAATAGGAAAAATAAGTAGTTAACTTATTTTATAAAACGAAGGAGTGCATTAGTTCTTTTATTAGTTATATATTTGTATATGATTTTAAGTTTCCTTGTCGAAAATGCCAATAAAAATTGATTCAGTTGATAAGAAGTTGACTTATAACCACAAGGTCATATGTTCGATTCTTGCTGTCGATATATGAGGTTTTTGTTGGTAGTCGATCTATAAATATCTCTGTAAGCATTCATAGAACCTAGAGGCATGTCCTGGTCTTGATGAACCCTGAGACCTAACTCACCTAAACTTTCTCCCACCTATAAGTTTCCTTGCCCAAATTGGTTCCAATTCAAAATTGAAAAATTATTAATTACAAGTCATGTTTTTTTTTCTCCAATTTTTCTCTTTAATTTTCTTGTTTGAATTCACTAGAAACAAATAGTACACAGACAAACAACCTTTTTTGTGGGGTCAAGAGACAAACACAGAACTGAAACAATGGAATCTAAATTTGGGTAAAAAAAAGAAAGACTCGGTGAGTGTTACCAACTTACATTCATAAATTCATGAGCTTTGGCGCCATACCCATTTTGGAGTTGCCAGTCACCATGAATTGTGTTAGTGATTGTCAAATGAAAAACAGTGCTATCATTGTCTCTCCAACCGCTAACCTCTTTAACATCAGCTGTCACCAACTTTTCTGTCTTTGCCTGCAAGTTCATCACACCATATAATATTAATCTTGCATCGATATATATATACTAGGGGCTTGGCGTGCCCGTTTGTCCTAACGGGCACGCCAATATGCATGTAACGTTTGAATTGATTTAAAGTTGAAGATTATATTAACTTTTTATATTGATAAAAGAGTAAGTTTAGGACCAATTTGAGAAATTATAAAATATTTAGGACCAATTTGAAATTACCTCATATGGGGAGAGTGAGTGGGGAGAGAGTGGTGGTATTTTTAATTTTTAATTGTTTTTTGTATTTTTTTAATTCATTTATTTTTTTAAAGAAGTGAGGAGGGTGAGTGGGAGAGAGAGTGGGTGATTTTTTTTTTCTTTTTTAATTTTTTAATTCACTATTTTTGACCAACCATAANACTAAAAAATGTACTGTTCTAATCTTTTTAAGGATCAAATTTATGTATTTTAATCTTCTACAGACCAACTAGTCAATTTAGTAATATTTTAAATACTGAATTATTAGTTTACTAGTTTACTCTAAAAGAAAATAAAAGAAACAGGGTAAAATGCAAAGGATAGATGAGTGACCTGCAAATAGTATCCGGTGGATAATGCTTTGATTCGAACTCGTGAAGAACTATTGCTTTCTCTAATAATGTTAAATGTCTCAGACTCGGTGGCATTCTTGACATTAGCAACCACCTTGTGATTAGTCCCTTCTATCTTCAAAAAATCATTGTTGTGCACCTTAATCTGGAAGGTTCTTTCGTTTATTCTCCACAACTACACAAATATATTGAAACAACATAAAAAAGTTTGCATGTAACATTCCAACGATATTATCGTATTGAATATATATATATATATATATTTCAAATATTATATGTAGCTCACTCACTCTGAATGTTTGCCAGTTAGTGGAATTTGTGCAATTTGCTACAACGATTGTTCCTCCTCCAGACTCAGCGCAAAGATATTTCTTAGTCGTGAATGACTTTAGCTCAAAATGTGTTCCATCCTAACAAAATTTCAACAAAATTAGTTTTGGATTGGAGTGCTTGTAATAAACATATTAATGAATATGATAATGATTAAGAAAACTGCTGGTACGTATAATATATTAGTATATTACTAACCAAGAAATCCTTGTTGGGAATGCCTTCGAAGAGATCAGGTTTAATCCAACCTTCAATGACAAGCCAACCTCCTAGATTAGGTCCCCTAACTTTAAAGCTAGAATTAGTAGCTACTTTAGCTTCAATTTGGGAACTTACGGGTCTACCGTGAGAAACAGGAAGCAAAGTAGTACCAACAAAAACAAACATGCTCAAGAGCCATATCTTTAGGTTGGTATTATGGCTCGCCATTGGGATTGGAGGTTCTAGATCTATTATGGACTCGTATCTTTTCTACAGTATTCACACACATATATATAGGGAGGCCAGGGGATGGGCACAAATGAGACTAACATTTAACATACACTCTTAAGAAATTCATCACGTTGCCCATGACTTATCTTTCTACTCATTTGAATGGTTGATCTTAACAGACACTTTAATGAAATTAATATTAATAAAAAAAATTTAATTTAATCTGTTTATTAAAAATATTAATTTAATTATGATTAAATTTATATTTTACGTATTTCTTAATATAACATTTATAAAATAATAATATAANATTCATCTTTGTGAACTTCAACATGGGGTAAAGGTTATCTTGTCCTTTTTTTTTTCTTTTGTCAAAATCAACACACAGACCCTTGAAATTATTTAACAACTTGCATGATCAAGTATAAATTTTTAAGAGAATCACATCCCAAAAAACTAGTCGTTAAAGTTTGAGAACTTAAATTAAAGTCTTATAAGGTGCTTTATATTTAACAACCTCTTTGATGAGGAATTCGTTATATGGTATTGCTCAAAAGATTTGACATCCTCGATAATTTTACTTTATGATACTTCACTTGAGTTTTAAAATGTTCATCATTTCCTCCACAATTCGATCATTCTCTCGATGAAATTATTATAATGAATATAAACTCTTATTAGTAGACCGTACCTAAAAAATTAACGGTTGAGGTTGAAGAGCTCAAAATCAATAAAATATTTTGCACTCATCAATTTCTGTGATGTAAGACTCGAGAACAATATATTATAAATTTGGACTCGAAATTCTCCTCCTTCATTTCATTTATTTAAGTTATCATAGTTAGAACAAGAGGTACATGCATGGCCCATATTAGACACAAATAACAACACACACGACACATGAAGATTGACGATATCAGATAGAACAGGGATAACATGATAAACATGGAAATGAAGGCCTAAAGTGGAAAATATCTCTAAATCTTGAGATAACCATTCTCAATCAACCACTTGAAACTCCAAAGATTTTGTACATTCTTGAGAGTCCATAAGGTCCACCCAAATGTTGCATTGTCATAAACATTTACTTGGGCGGCAATAAACTCTTTGATTTCCTTTTCTGTACCGTTTACCACATCCCAATCACCACACCACTCACCTGCAGCAATATTAATCAAATAAAGAATAATTAGGTTAATTAACCCAAATCTAGTTATCTAAATCAAAATTAATTAATGTACCCAACATCGATCAATTAATTACGTACCAACATAGATAAGAGTTTGATTATTTGCATCGGAAACAAGCTCATTCATTTCCGATGTTCGATTGACGTCGATATACTGAATGTTTTGTTGAGCAGTCATGTTGATAAACTCTTCGTAGAAAAGACTGTACCAATGAACATCAACCACTGATCTCTCCATAGTCTTAGCTAGAGGGATTAGTTCTGTTGGTGGAGGTTTCCCAGAGCCAGATGCTATAAATTGTAGCCTAGTCGACAAGAGTACATACACTGTTTTTGAGTACTTCCTTACAATATCATAACCAGCCTTGTAATACTTCACCACTGTTTCTTTCCTAATAAATGGTGCCAAAGGCTCATTTAGCAGCTCAATTGCATACAAGGCTTCTTTGTTTCCATACCTGCATGCATATAATTATTTCATGGTTATTTGACTATATATTAATTAGGGTAAATTATACTTTGGTACCTTATAGTTTGGCTATATTTCACTTTGGTACTCTGTGGTTTAAAAAGTGACATTCTAGTACCCTGTGGTATTCTTCGTTAACACTTTGGTACCCTAAGCTTTAATTTCATTAGAAAATTAACGGAAATTGAAATTTTTGGAGCTATTTTGCAATTTTAACTATAAGAACTTCTACAAAAATTACATAATGACCCCCCAATATTATGGAAAAATTATAAACAGGTCCCTAGATACATATTATCTTAGGGACTAAAATGAAAAATATAAAAAAATTTAGGAATTTTTTGTAATTCTATCTTATGTCCTATATTTTTCAAATATTATGTTTTAACCCCAAAATTTGTTTATAGATTTGATACAAGGCTTCACTTTTTCCATACCTGCATATAAGTTATTTGACTATATATTGTTTAATTTGCATATGCAATCAATAATTATGTTGTGTATGAGTACCTATTAATATAGAACTCTATGACTTCAAGTGTTTGGTTAATGGTCTCATCTGATCCCCAATCTAGATTGCCATCTCTTGTAGCACTGTGACCAACTCCATTTTGAGATCCTGGTGCTGCGTGAAGATCCAGTATGACTTTCAAATCATATTCCCTACAATCCCATTAATTAATGTTAATTATTGTATGTATCAAGTCTTTCAAGGAATGTAATTAATGGATACGTACTCTGCCCATTTGAAGATATTGTCTAATACTGCCAAGGAACCTGACACGAATGGGAAAGGTGGATTTGGATCATAAGCTGTCCAAAATCCAACGGGTGCTCTTACAGCATTTGCTCCATTATCCTTTAAGAACTTAAAATCATCTTCCACGATAAAAGTATTCCAGTGATTCTAAAAACCAACAATCAATATACTCATCAATCATAATGCACAGTGTATAGTGCAAACCAAGAATTTAATTATTATTAAATATAAAAATTAACATAAAGGCAATAGGAAAGGTCAAGTAATTAACTTATTTTATAGAAAGAAAGAACGGAGCTTATTAGTTCTTTTAATCAGTGTTGTTAAAATCGGACCATTAGAATGAGTTGGTTCAACTTAAAAACCAAACTATCAGTTAGACTGGATTGGACCGGATTTAATCAGCCAAAACCGTTGAACCGCGCGACGGTCCAACCGCCCGCCAATTTTTTTAATATAATTTCACATTTTAACGTTTAAATAAAAAAATTAATGAAATCATATCTAAAGTTCACTTAATTTATTTTATTTTATAAAAAAAGTTGTTTGATTTGCATAAAATTTATTACATTTAAAAATTTATCTAACTATATATGATATATTGTCTTTATTTTATGTCTTTGTATTATTTTTGTAACGTACTATATTTCAGTTTTACAAAAAAAGAAATAAAAATATTGAATTATTAATTTTAATTGTGTATATAATATATTATATTTTATATATAATAAAAATAATTAATATTTATTATTTATTACATCATTTGGTTCGACCGATAGTTTATAACTGGTTAAACCGATCAAACTATGAACCGAACAGTGTCCGAGTCATTGAACGGTTAGTTCCAAACCTTTTAATAGTTATATAATTGTATGATTGTAAGTTTCCTTGCCGAAATTAAGTTCTGATTTAAAATTGAAAAACTATATTTAATTACAAATAGGGGTGTACATGGGATCGGTGAATTCGGCCCATATCTGTCTTTTTTTTAGACCAAGCTGAGTCTATGGTTTAAGTGTTTTGGACCTGTCCAGTTATATATTTTTTCTATTATACATATTTATATACTACTAATTACAAACCATTTTTTTTTTTCATTTTTTCTGTTTTGTCTTTCTTATTTGAATTCAATAGCTAGAAATAAATACTAGTGTTAAAAATTGGACGGGCGTCAACCCTAAAATTCTAAACCTTAAACTCAATTCGGTTGAAGCAAAAAGTTGGTTGCAAATGACCCAATTTTGACTTTACAGAATTTTTTTTAAAACTCGCCACCTTTAACCCGCTTTTATTTATTTATTTTACTTTCTAGGACTAGACGTTAAGTTTAGTTTGCTACTTTGATCCTAAAAATATTAGGGCACCTCATCTATGTGCCCATGGATCCTCAGTCGCACGGCAGGACCAATGGAATGTTGCCATGTTTAATATCGGTGCTGCCCCATCTATGTTTCCTCATTGCCTCTTTTCTCAAAATTCTGAAGTGATGCATATGCAATTTTTATATCTCATACAAGTTCTTAATGTTTAATAACTCAATATTTTATAATATCATAATTAAAATTCATAATAATATCAAGGATTTTTCGAGTGAATCAATCCATGATATTGAATAAACAAAGCAACAATATTTTAATTATGTATTTAAAAATTAAAAGTGTTGTTTGATATTTTGATTNATAAAAAAAAAAACTCCGTGATTGTCACATACTTACATTCATAAAATCATGAGCTTTGGCGCCATACCCATTTTGGAGTTGCCAGTCACCTTGGATTTGGTTAGTGATTGTCAAATTAAACACAGTGGTATCGTTGTCTCCCCAAGCGCTAACCACTTTAACATCAGCTGTCACCAACTCTTCTGTCTTTGCCTGCAATTTCATCACACTGTACTATATAAAATCTTCCCTCTCTATATATATATATATTATGCCAATTTTTAATGTTTATTAAAAAATTTAAGTTCGTAAATCCCAATAGTATATATATTTATATATAGTTTCCAACTTTCTAGAGTTGTGAGATGGAAGACACTACCTGGATCTTTTAATAAAAGAAAATAAATATAATTAACCTGCAAATAGTATCCAGTGGATAATGCTTTGATTCGAACTCGTGAAGAAGTATTACTTTCCCTAATAATGTTAAATGTCTCAGCTGACTCAGAGGTAACATGAGGCGAAACCACCTCATAATCAGTCCCTGTCAGCCTCCAAAAGTAGTTGTCGTACCCCTTAATCTGGAAGGTGGTCTCGTTTAATCTCCACAACTACACAAATTTATACAAACAACATGAAAATGTCTGCATGTAACATCCAACAACATTATCGTATAGAATATATATATATAGCTCACTCACTCTAAATGTTTGCCAGTTAGTGGAATTTGTGCAATTTGCTACAACGATTGTTCCTCCTAGGCAAAGATATTTCTTAGTAGTGACTGACTTGAGCATAAGACTTGTTCCGTCCTAACAAAAATTCAACAAGAGTAGTTTGGGATTATTGGATCATGCTTGCAATTAATGAACATATATTTGATCAATATGATAGTGATTAAGAAAACTGATACTATATAGACCTAAGTGCACTTTTGGTCCCATAATTTTTGGTCAGGTCTCAATTTGGTCCTATAACTTTTTTTGTTGCACTATTGGTCTTATATCTTTTGCTCAGGTTGCCGATTTGGTCCCGTGTTATAACTTTGGTCTCATATCTTTAGGTCATGTTATAAAATTGGTCCCACATTTTTTGGTCAGGTTGCAAAATTGGTCCCGTATCTTTGGGTCATGTGCAGAATTGGTCCCATATATTTGGATCAGGTAGGATTGACAGTGAAACTTTTTGCAAAGATATGGGACCAATTCTGCAGTCTGACCAAAAGATATGGGACTAAGAGTGATACCAAACCAATCTGCAACATTTTGCAAACATATGGGACTAAAAGTGTAACAAAACAAAATTATAGGACCAAATTGAGACCTGAGCAAAAATTATGGGACCAAAAGTGCACTTTGACCTACTATATATATATATAACGTACTAACCAAGAAATCCTTGTTGGGAATGCCTTCGAAGAGATCAGGTTTGATCCAACCTTCAGTGACTAACCAACCACCTAGATTAGTTCCCTTAATTTTAAAGCTAGAATCAGTAGCTGCTTCAGCTTCAAAGTGAGAAACAGGAAGCAAAATGGTCCCAACAAACACAAACAGGCTCAAGAGCCATATCTTTAGGTTGCTATGGCTCGCCATTGGGATTGGAGGTTCTAGATTTATTTCTTTTCGACTTGTATCTTTCTACAATATTCACAGCTACATATAGGGAGGAGACATGAATGAGACCAGCAGTAATTAAAGTGCACAAGTTTTAAAAATTGGCCACGTTGCACATGATATCTATTTCTAATCTCATTGCCCTGTACTTGTAGATCTTAAATTGATTTCATATGACCAACTTAATAATGTACCAAGTGTTTTTTTCTTTGGATCTTTAATTTAGGAGAAAACTTATTATTTAGTG
>QANZ01008111.1:0-12921 GCA_003254925.1 Chamaecrista fasciculata
AGAAACTAGCTAATGACCAAAACCATGTAGGATTCTCCGAGTCAGTCCAGCAACTCGCAACTCCTTACGTAATTGCACCATGACTCTCGTTCCAGCATCTAGTGCATGCATCCCTATGCACCGAGGTCATGCTGGTCTTAGTTCAATCCAAGTTCCCACTCGAATGATCGACCAGGGACAGATTTAGATTAATTATCTTATAATTAATCATGGACTGTTATCACAGTAAACATGCTAATAATGTGATAACCATTAATTTATCTCTATAAATTAATTGATATGTTCACAACATATCTATAAGGTGATTGGCCCTAGGGCATAATCTCCATCAGGGCAGTAGACACAATACCCCCTCGTTTCCTTGGGGTATCCCACAAATAGACACTTGAGGGTTTTGGAAGACAGTTTATCGTTAGGCTATTGCTTAACATATACTTTATATCCCCAAATTTGAGATAAGACACTATGGGACTTTTCCCACTCCATATCTTATATGGTGTCTTATCAACTACTTTAGACGAAAAACGGTTAAGTGTGAAACCAGCAGCTTCTAGAGCATGCCCCCTTAAAGGATGGGGGAAGATTAGCTTGACTCATCATAGATTGATTCCTCCTCTCGTAAACACCATCCCACTATGGGGTTTCAGAAGGGGTAAGTCGTGAGACTATCTCATAGCTTCTAAGATGATCAACAAATTCTTGACTCAAATACTCGTCTTCTCGATCAGATCGAAGGACTTTGATTTTCTTGTCAAGTTAGTTCTCTACTTCACCTTGAAATCTCTATTTCAAAAGACTCTGACTTATGCTTTAATAGGTAGCTGTAGTCAAACCTATTGAAGCAGTTAGTACGAGTAACCACCTTCAGCTTGGGTACTCATGGGTCCACATACATCACCTATGTATGATTCCCATTAAGTCAGACATCCTTCTATTGTGGTCAGTAAAAGGGCGCCTTTGTCATCTTTCCAATTAAACAAGATTCGCAAGCATCATATGATTCAAAATCAATTGAGTTTTAGAAGTCCTTCTCTATGAAGCTTCTCTAGGCGTTTCTCGTTTGTATGGCCTAAAAAACAATGGCAAAGGTATGTAGGACTAGATTCGATAATCTTAATCCTTTTCGTATCAATGTTATAAATATCGTTATTGTATTATCGTTCTATTTTAAGACGTAATGATTATCTTTGCAAATCACATGAGCAAATAAAACATTATCTTTATAAATAGAACACCATTCTTTAATGTTTACACATATAAAATCTTCCTTATCCATATAAGGAAGAGATACAATGTTTGAACTTTAAACAATGTACATAACAATAAACTTAGCCCAAAGGGCAAATCAAGCTCGCATGTTCCCACAGCAACGGCAGCAACCTTTGCTCCATTGTCCACTCATAGGTCAATCTTGCTTATGTTCAGCTTTCTACTGTCTGTGAAGACCCTGCACATCTAATGTGAGAACCACATGTTGTATCCAATACCCAAGTGGTTTTAAGTAGGAAAGAACATTTATAACAAAGATACCTAAAGTAGAGGGCTCACAGCTCTTCTTCTTCTTTTGATCTTCCCAATACAATTTGCATTTTCTCGTCCAGTGTCCTGACACTTGGCAGAAAGAGCAAAATGCATCCTCTGAGGGCTTTGCCTTCTTGGCAGGTTCTAGGTGAGGGTCGTCCACTGGCTTGGTCTCACCAACCAGGACGGTTCCCTTCCTCTTTCCTTCGCCCTTTCTCTTCCCTTCGTTTTTCTAACTCATCAAGACTGTTGCTGGCGTCCTTTTCATGGATGCCTCAGCGGCCTTGAGCATCCTATACAGCTCAGAAACTGATTTCTCCAATCCTCTCTTATTAAAATCCATGACAAACTGGTCATAACTTTTGGGCAGTGAGCTTAGGATCCAATCCGTTGCAAACTCTGGAGGAATGGGAAATCCCAGCCTATTAAGGTGATCTATGTACCCTTTCATCTCTATGACATGGTAACCAACAGATGCACCTTCAGCCATCTTGCAAGATCTTAGAGCCTTAGTGGTCTCATATTTTCTTGCCTAATCTGGTCTCGGAACATTTCCTCGAGACGTGTTATCATCTCATAAGACATCAACGTATCCAAGCCCTTTTGCAACTCAGGAATCATTGTGTCCACCATCAGGCAAGAGACCTCCAAAGAGTCATCAAAGTGCTTCTCATAAGCTCTCTTTTGAACTCCTGGAGCATCCTTGGCAGGCTCTTTAGGGATAGGCTTTTCTAGAACGTAAAGTTTCCTCTCATGGGTGAGAACAATTCTCAAATTACGAAACCAATCGAGGAAATTTGTTCTAGACAATTTATCCTTCTCAACGATAGGTCGCAGTGAAAATGCTGAACTATTAATTGCCATTTGATTCTACAATTAAAGATATGAAATTTAATGAGCAGAGAAAAATATATATATATACATCTCCACCATTTTGTAAAACCCAGTAAAATTTATTATTAGTGGCTAAGACCCATATTTCACCAAAGTTTATCGTCGCTGAGGGCGATCATGCACCCTTTGGTTATTTAGGTAGGTAACCCCTTACCAATCACATCTTATGTGACTCTTAGATCTTTATGGGACTGTATCATTGTATGATACTTATTATGGCATGTTTATCCCATCTAATGCCTTGAGGTCCAAATACGATTTGATAACCCCATTAAGTCACACAATAAAAAACCCCATTAAGTCACACAATAAAACTCGTGAATGGCTAGGCTCAAAACAACGAGGCCGAAGCCCAACCCCATATCATCAAGGCCCAACTAAACACGTGTCACTGAGGGCGATCACCGCATTTAATGAACCAGGATTTCAATAGGCGTCGTGTTGAAACTTCCATTCACCCGTGTCTCCTCAAGGTCAAGGTAGATACGTGTCGCTGAGGGCGATCACCGCTCTACGATGAACAAGATTTCAACAGGGTGTTTTATTGATGGCATTAAAACTTAAGATTTTCTAAAAGGGTTTGATTTTTAAAATGTTCTGTTTTATAGTTTAATTTTAAAACTCCTTTTAAAATTAAACGAGTCATGCCACATGTTTATTTCTCCATGTATCACATACATATAAACATGTGCACGGATTTTGTATCATATACAAAATCCCACGCTCGTATCATATACGTGGTTGTAGCGTAAAATTAGAGTTGCATGTTAAACATCGCACCCCTAGGCATAAATCTAGTGCATTGCATCACATACAAATACTAAACGTATAAAGCACACCTTGTTTAGATATGGCTCATCTACCCTATAATCCTCTCAAGCCAATGAGAGAATTTTCTAAAAGGAAAAATAAAATTACATAGGAAAACCCAGTTACATTGAGGTATAAACAAAATGTAAAATTTACAACAGAGTAGAGGGAGACGACACGCAGTCCGTATTTACCAAAAAAACCCTAGAGCCATATCCAACACCACATCACAAATATGAACAATTCATATATCATATGTCAAACACGGCATACAACAACACATACCAAAAACAATTTTTAAAATGTGTTCAATTAGGGTTTGTGCAATTTTAACATGCCTTTCTTGAAATTAGGCCTGTTGGGAATTCTAGGCGCCTAACGCAGCGGAAGCAAATATAAAATTAAAAATAAAACACGCCAGGTCCTAAAATTCCCGAACGGATCCGCTAGTAGAATTTAAAACTTTTAAGATAGTGGTATACCTCATGAGTTTCAATCGGTTGGTTGTACAAGGCGTGTGCAAGGAGTCCACTCTCAGCGTCCTCCCTCTGCCGGTGATCCACACGAACAGTTTCTTGGGCACCAAGGTGCTAGCCTTCCGTTCCTTTCTCCAAAAGAACCAGGGACCAATCTACAGTAACTTTGAATTCAAGAACTCCTTCTTGAATCAAACATGGTGGCGCAAGGAAGAAAACTCCACAAGAACTCCTTCTTGTTTTTCCTTCTCTCACAAACCCTAATTTAGGTAACCTGAAATCGAATTTCCTAACTCTTTAGGCAAACTCGATTTTTCCTCTCTCAACTATTGAGAGCCAAAATTTTCTCTCACTTGGAAAGCTAGGTTTTTGAGAATGGGGATTTTTCTTCTCTCTCTACAAGGAGGAAGACAAAAACACAAAATGAGCTCTCTCTCTCTCTCCTAAGCGCCTAGCCCTAGGGTTTTTATAATTATTTTTAGAGCATTATTATAATTCTAAACTATAATATTATAGCTTCATGAATTTGAATTTCAAATTATAATATTACCATAATATTTAATTTAAATTCAAATCGTAATCTTAGAGAATCAAATGAGATATCAAATCTCCCCTTGAGATCCTCCAAGATGGCGCCATGCTCCTTCTATTATCCTTGGAATTTTATCAATCAAAAACATTCCTAACTCTTAGGAAGTCATGATTCTCCAAAGATCCTGAGTTGAGATCTCACCAAATCTATTTGAATCAAATCTTTTGATATCTCCATCAAATCTTTTGAATTCAAATTCATGAATTAAATTAATAAAACAATTTTATTAATCTAAAATGCCAAAAGAGGCGCCACCCTCTTATATATATTGGGGAATTTTATAATTCAATAATTTCCTAACTTTTAAGAATCTTATTTGAATTATTTTTCCCTAATATTTTAATTGTAAATAATTAATCCCCATTAATCATTTAACAATTATTATATTAAAACTTGTCCCACAAATTTAAATATTTCACAACTGTAGATCAATTAAGACAAGACTTAATGTCCCAGACATTTCGCTGTGTCTAAAACCGTGCCACCGGAGTGACCCACGAATTAACCCTAATTCGTGTCCCGTTAAGCGGTGTCCTGATCCTGCTCATGTGTGACCTAGCAGGCCCCACGTGAAGTTGGCAACAAGTCATCTCCATGACCTACAAGTCGTGAGTGGACTCTAGCATGCCATCACGACTACCCAAAACACGTGAGTTATCGTTTTTACCAAAACTGACTTAACCTTAGTACCACCTTGTCATAGACCCTATTGTCACACGATATCTTGGTCATGGATTAGGCACAGGAAAGTCATCCATAATCCAAACCTCAACTTTCTCGATTTCCTGAGTAAGTCCCATATCCCAGCGTGGCCACGCATTTCCTGGACAGACTCATCGAGGGGGCCAGTTAGATATCTCTCATGTTAATGAGGGACAAAATCCCATCTTGGCCAATCCACATTCCTCAGCACGGCAATCAACCAAACCCGTACCAAGCCCTTATGGCTACCCTGCTACGGGCAACGTTAGACTAGGCCAAAGTCTGACAATTGCAACACTGGAATAATGATGACCTTAGGTCTAAGGCGTCGTGACAGGCGTACAGGAGAGGCAAGCTGATGACTAAACCCATGCAGGACTCTCCGGGTCATGTCCAGCAACTCGTAACCCCTTACGTAATTGCTTCATGACTCTCGTTACAGCATCTAGTGCATGCATCTCTATGCACCGAGGTCATGCTGGTCTTAGTTCATTTTCGTTCCCACGAAAACAATTGACCACGAACAGGTTTAGATTAATTATCTCATAATTAATTAGGGACTGTTATCATAGTAAACATGCTAATAATATGATAACCATTAGTTTATCTCCATAAATTAATCAATATGTTCAAAACATATTTATAAAATGATTGGCCCTAGGGCACAATCTCCAACAGACTCCCACTTGCACTAGGTACAATCATTAACCAAACTGTTCCTACACTAGGAACATCCATTAATGTGTCTAATCTCCATTTGACATTACATGACGCTCATGTAAGACCTATGCTTGGGGTCTCATAAGAGGATTGGCAATATTATCCTCGACTGCTACTTTACATATCTTGATATCACCATCTCTAGGTGATCATGTCTGAGTGTATATATATGTATATATATCACTGTCGGAACATCAGTGGGGATCCAATCCCATTTGGGGTCTTCCTGTCTCCACAGGGTGACCACCAATCACACCTCAGACACTAGTTTTACGGTCTGCGTCTCCACGCGACCAACCCTTTGTTGTAGAATCAGCAATCGTGCTCTGCTTGGAACCTTTCCAACTCACGATGCCACCGTTCAGGAGAAACACGTATCCATACTGCGATTTAAATTTATCTTGGTAGGTTTGGAAAATGGGCACCTGTGTGACCAATTACACATCAGTTCCACCATCAACCAAGAATTCATCCTTAGTTCTTCCTAAGTACTCAAAAAAGCTTATGACAACGTTCCAATGATACTCACCAGGGTCTCGTTGGAACCGGCTTGTCACGCTCAAGGTAAACGACACATCGGGTCGAGTACACGACATGATGGATCCTATTGCCGAAGCATAAGGGATGCCACTCATGCGCCCTCGCTCAACAAGTGTCTAGGGACACTGTTTCTCACTCAGGGTCAATCCACGATTCATCGGTATGAATCCCCTCTTGGAATCTTGCATACTGAACGCCTTCAGTACCTCATCCAAGTATGTACTCGGACTCAATCCAAGAAGCCTACGAGATCTATCTCTATAGATCATGATACCTAGAATATAGGCAGCTTCTCCTAAGTCCTTCATTGAAACGGTAAATTTTGGTGAAATATGGGTCTTAGCCACTAATAATAAATTTTAATAGGTTTTATAAAATGGTGGATAAATATATATACACTGCTAATTAAAATTCATATCTTTAAATTGTAGAATCAAATGACAATTGATAGTTCAACATTTTCACTGCGACCTATCCTTGAGAAGGATAAACTGACTAGAACAAACTTCCTCGACTGGTTTCGTAATTTGAGAATTGTTCTCACCCATGAGAGGAGACTGTATGTTCTGGATAAACCTATCCCTAAAGAGCCTGCCAAGGGCGCTGCAGGAGCTGAGTGGAGGGCTTATGAGAAGCACTTCGACGACTCGCTGGAGGTCTCTTGTCTGATGGTGGACACAATGATTCCTGAGCTGCATGAGGGCTTGGATACATTGATGTCATATGAGATGATGATGCGTCTCAAGGAAATGTTTCGTTACCATATCAGACAAGATAGATATGAGACCACTAAGGCTCTTATGTATTGTAATATGGCTAAAGGTGAATCTGTCAATTATCATGTCATAAAGATGAGAGGGTATATAGATCATCTTGATAGGTTGGGATTCCCTGTTCCACCAGAGTTTGCCACAGGTATAATCCTGTGCTCACTGCCTAAGAGCTATGACTCGTTTGTCAAAAGCTTCTATAGGAGAGGAACAAAGAAATCAGTTTCTGAGTTGCATGGAATGCTCAAGTCTGTTGAGGCATCCATGATTCAGAAAAGGGAAAGGAAATTGAAGGGCAAAGGAAAGTGAAAGGGAATCGAGCTGGATGGTGAGACCAAGCCAGAGGACGACCCTCATCAATCACCTGCCAAGGAGGCAAAGCCCTCAGTGGAAGTATCTTGTTCTTTCTGTCAAGTGTCAGGACACGCGATGAGAAAGTGCAAATACTACTGGGAAGATCAAAAGAAGAAGAAGTGCGTTATGCCCTCTACTTCAGGTATCTTTGTTATAAAAGTTCTTTTTCTACTTAAACCACTTAAGTATTGGATACGACATGTGGTTCTCACATTTGATGTGCAGGGTCTTCAGAGACGGTAGAAAACGAGGACGAAAGCGATATGGACCTAGAAGTGGACAGTGGAGCAAGCGTTGCTTCCGTTGCTGCTAAAGGAACATGAAAGCTTGGATTACCCCTTCGGGCTAAGTTTTATTGTCATTCTTTAAGTTTAAACATTGTTTTCTCCTTATACAAATAAGGAAGATTTTATGTGTAAACATTAAAGAGTGGTTTCTATTTTAATACAGTAATGTTTATTTGCTTATGTGATTTGCAAAGATAATCATTATGTCTTAAACTAGAAACAATAACAATATTTAACATTGATACAAAAAGGGATTCAGATTAGGGAATCTAATCCTGTACACTTTTGGCAATTTTCGTTTTGGCCATACATATGAGAAACGCCTTGAGAAGCTTCATATAGATGAACTTTGAAAGCTCACATGATTGTGAATCATATGATGCTTGCAAGTCTTGTTTAAAATGGAAAGATGACAAGAGGCATTCCTCTACTGACCACAGTAATACAATGTCTAAACTTTGTGGGATCATACATAGTTGATGTATGAAGACCCATAAGTATCTAAGCTAAAGGTAATCACTCTTACTAACTGCTTCAAAAGGCTAGATCTACGGCTACCTTTTTAAACACAAGTCGGAGTCTTTTGAAATAGAGATTTCAAAACGAAGTAGAGAACTAACTTGACAAGAAAATCAAATTCCTTCGATTCGATCGAGAGGAAGAGCATTTGAGTCAACACATTATTAATCATCTTAGAAGCTGTGAGATAGTCTCATAACTTGCTCTTCCTAAAACCCCATAGTAGATGGTGTTTTGAGAAAAGTATCAAACCCTATTGGATAAGGTTCGATCTATGATGAATCTAATTGATCTTCTACCATCCTTTAAAGGGTGTGCTCTAGAAGCTGCTGACTTCACACTTAACCGTTTCGTCTAGGAGACGCCATATAAGATATGGTATGGGAAGAGTCCCATAAGTGTTTTGTCTCAATTTTGAGGACGTCAAGTTTGTAATAAGCCAAGGGCAGATTATAAACTGTCTTCAAAACCCTCAAGTATGTGCTTTTGGGATACCCTAAGAAAACAAAAGGGGGTATCAAGTGTTGGGAAATCCCCGGGGAAAACACGCAGCGGAAGCAAAACAGTAAATAAAAACTTGCGCTCCCCAGGAAAATCCAACCCTGAGATCCGCTAGTTGAATTTAAAACCAGATATGAAAAGTGTTATACCTCAAGCTTTCAATCGGATTGGTGATACTCGTGAGTCTAGAAGTCCGTTTGCACGTCCTTCCTCTACCGGTGATCCACACGAACAGTTTCCCGAACACGAGGTGCTAGCCTCCACGCCTCTTTCTCCAAAGAGACTCGGGATTCAATCTACAGTTTGTGAATTCAGGAACTCCTTCTCTGAACTCCAGGCTAGGTGGCGCAATACTGAGTGTAAGACAGCAACAAAACCCCTTTTGTTCTTCTTCACTCAAGAACCCTAGAACCCACAACTTTCGATTTCTCTCTCTAACACTTAGAGGAAAATCGACTTCTCTCTCTAGGAAGGTGGGTGGCGAAAATTCTCTCTCAACAAGGAGGAAAGTCGACTTCTCTCTTTTTGGTGAGCTAGGGTTTCACAATGTGCATGACATGACCAAGTTATGAGCTAGGCGACTTTCTTAGCTTATATTTACTAAAATTATAGCAATTTTATAAATATAAAATCATGATATTCTGATAATATCATATCTTTAAGACTTGAATATCTAATTAAAATATTACCATAATATTTTAATTCAAATTCAAATCCCTATCTCATAGAATCAATTTGAAGATCAAATCTTCCAAAGGGACCCACAAGAGATAGGCGCCTATTAGCTCACATTTATTGGGAATTTTATAAATCAAAAATAACTCCTAAAATTAGGAAGTCATAACCAACTTATTTTATCCCAATGTTTTTGAATTAAAATATTACAATAATATCTTTAATTCAAAATTTGAATTCTGAATTTAAATTCTTTATTGAATTAAAATATTACCCCAATATCTTAATTCAAATCTTGAATCTCAAATTCAAATTCAAATCCATGACTTAAATTAATAAAACATTTTTATTAATTAAATCACCAAAAATGAGGCGCCACCCTCAAGCATAATATTAGGGAATTTTATAAATCAATAATCTCCTAACTTTTAGGAATTATTTAATTTATTATTCCTAATATTTAAATTGTAAATAATTAATCTCTATTAATCATTTAACAATTATTTAAACTGTAGAAAATTTAAGACAAGACATAATGTCCCAGACATTTCCTCTGTGTCTTAAATTAGGCCACGGAGTGACCCACGAATTACCCTAATTCGTGTCCCTTATAAGGTGTGTTCTAATCCTGCTCGTGTGTGACCCAGCAGGCCCCACGTGAAGTTGGCAGTAGGTCATCCCTATGTCCTACAAGTCGTGAGCGGACTCTAGCAAGCCATCGCGACTACCCAAAACACGTGAGTGATCGTTTGTTACCAAAACCGATTTTAACCTTCGTACCTCCTTGGCACCGACCCTATTGTTCTGCGATATCTTGGTTATGGATCAGGCACAGGAAAGTCATCCATGATCCAAACCTTTACTTTCTCGATCTCCTTGAGTAAGTCCCAATATCTAGCATGGCCATGCATTTCCTGGACAGACTCATCGAGGGCGCCAGTAAGATATCTCCCAATTTAATGGGGAACAAAATCCCAATTTTGGTCAGTCCACATTCCTCAGCACGGCAATCAACCAAACCCGTACTTAGCCCTTATGACTACCCTGTTACGGGCAGCGTTAGACTAAGCCAAAGTCTGACAACTGCAACGCCGGAATAATGATGACCTCAGGTCTAAGGCGTCGTGACAGGTGTACAAGAGAGGCAAGCTGATGACTAAACCCATGCAGGACTCTCCGTGTCAGTCCAGCAACTCGTAACCCCTTACGTAATTGCACCATGACTCTCATTCCAGCATCTAGTGCGTGCATCCCTATGCCCTGAGGTCATGCTGATCTTAGTACATTTTCGCTCCCACGAAAACAATCGATCAGGGACAGATTTAGATTAATTATCTTATAATTAATCATGGACGTAATCACAGTAAACATGCTAATAATGTGAAAACCATTAATTTATCTTTATAAATTAATCCATATGTTCATAACATATATAAAAGAGGATTGGCCCTAAGGCACAATTCCTATCAGACTCCCACTTGCACTAGGGTACAATCATTAATCTAGCTGTTCCTACTCCTAGGTACACCGATCAATGTGTCTTATCACCATTGACGATACATGTCCCTCATGTATGACCCTTGCAAGCGGCTTTGTCAGAGGATCAGCAACATTATCCTCGCCTGCTAGTTTGCAAATCTTCACATCACCTCTGTCAATCATCTCCCTGACGAGGTGAAAACGTCTGAGTATATGTTTGGTCCTCTGGTGGGACCGTGGCTCCTTGGCTTGCGCACTAGCTCCACTATTGTCGCAATACAGGGTAATGGGATCAGATATGGTTGGAACCACACCAAGCTCGGAGATGAATTTTCTAATCCACACAGCCTCCTTTGCCGCATCTGATGCTACAATATACTCGGACTCCGTTGTAGAATCGGCAATCGTGCTCTGCTTGGAACTCTTCCAACTCACGCTGCCACCGTTCATGAGAAACACATATCCAGACTGCGATTTGATGTCATCAAGGTCGGTTTGGAAGCTAGCGTCTGTGTAACCCCTTACACATAGCAGTTCATCAGTTCCACCGTAAACCAAGAACTCATCCTTAGTCCTTCTCAAGTACTTAAGGATATTCTTGACAGCGATCCAATGATCCTCACCAGGGTCTTGTTGGAATCGGCTTGTCATACTCAGGGCAAACGACACATCGGGTCGAGTACATAGCATGGCATACATGATGGATCCTATGGCCGAGGCATAGGGGATCCCACTCATGCGACCTCGCTCAACATGTGTCCTCAGACACTGTTTCTTGCTTAGGGTCAGCCCATGATTCATCGGAATGAATCCCTTCTTGGAATCTTGCATACTGAACCTCTTCAGTACCTTATCCAAGTACGTGCTTTGACTTAACCCAAGAAGCCTACGAGATCTATCCCTATAGATCTTGATTTCTAGAATATAGGCGGCTTCTCCTAGGTCCTTCATTGAAAAGGATTTTCCCAACCAGGATTTTACAATCTCTAAGGTTGAGACATCGTTTCCAATGAGTAGTATGTCATCGACATACAGTACCAAGAACACAATCGTGCTCCCACTTACCTTCTTGTAAACACAAGGTTCGTCAGGGTTTTGTAGGAAGCCAAACTCTTTGACTACCTCATCAAAACGGTGATTCCAACTCCTGGATGCTTGCTTCAATCCATAAATGGACCTCTGAAGCTTGCACACCTTGTCTGGTGCCTCAGGACATTCAAACCCCTCGGGTTGTATCATATACACATCCTCGGGCAGCCTTCCGTTAAGGAATGCTGTTTTGACATCCATCTGCCATATCTCATAGTCGTAATATGCAGCTATGGCAAGGAGGATACTAATGGATTTGGCCATTGCAACAGGCGAAAACGTTTCGTCATAGTCTATACCATGACGTTGCGTAAATCCCTTTGCAACCAACCTCGCCTTGAAGATGGTGACGTTGCCATCCATGTCTGTTTTCTCTTTGAAAACCCACTTGCACACTACGGGTTTTACCCCTTCAGGTGGAGTGACCAAGGTCCAAACTTGGTTGTCGTACATGGATTGCATCTCAGCCTTCATGGCTTCAACCCATTTTTCTGAGTTGGGATCTACGATGGCCTCTTGATAGGTGGTGGGTTCACCACGCTCGGTGAGCAACACATCCTTGTTTTCAGTCACGAGAAATCCGTAATATCTCTCTGGCTGGAAACGTGTTCTATCAGACCTTCGTGGTCCTTGTGTTTGTGGAGGAGCTTCCACAACCTCTTGTGGAACTTCTCCAGTTTCCATCTGCGCCTCTGGTGTGTCTTGTGGAGCTTGAATTTCTTCAAGCTCTATCTTACTCCCACTGTTTCTCTTGGAAACCAGATCCTTCTCTAAGAAGAATCCACCTCTGACCACAAACACTTTGTTGTCAGTTGGGCAGTAGACGTAATACCCTTTCGTCTCTTTAGGGTATCCCAAAAATAGACACTTGAGGGATTTGGGAGACAGTTTATCGTTAGGCTGTTGCTTAACGTAAACCTCACATCCCCAAACCTTGAGGTAAGACAAATCGGGACTCTTCCCTTTCCATATCTCATATGGTGTCTTCTCAA
>QANZ01008128.1:0-40503 GCA_003254925.1 Chamaecrista fasciculata
TATGTAAATGTTATAATTGTCTACTACAACAATTCAAACTATTGTCATATATAGAATGAAATCAAACCTATTTTACGTCTTCACATTTTCATATAGTCAGTTTTCATAGACGGAATCCCGTGCAACGCGCGGGTCTCAACCTAGTTACTTAGAAAAAAGAGAATATCCTATAATTATGAATTATCCATTAAATACATCAACACCATCGTCATTGTAAATTTGAAATCAACTAAGGGAATGTCACCGCCAAACTCGAATCTCAAACACCATATATACACACGGCGGAGTTATCAAAAAAAAAAATATAGGGTAAAATATATGAAAGGTACCTGTGATTTTGTCTAATCTCACTTTTATGACGTGTGGTTTCAAAAGTTACACATAAGATACCTGTGTGTTTCGCCGTTAAACAGAAGCAGTACTTGTGTAACTATTTGATAAAAATCTCAACTATTTGAAATCTTAATTAATTTTATATAACTTAATATTAATCACAGAAAGTAAAACTAAAAAAATCATCTTTAAGTATAAGTACTGTATTTGAACACGCAGTTCTCCTCCGTATCCAAATTGAGTTGTGAAAAATAGTGACTTTGTGCTTGAATCAAGTTTCCTAATTAACTAACGTTCCCAATTTAAATTCTATCAACATTATGTACTTCGATCTTTGTCTATTGCAAGATTAAATTCAATTCTTTGTTATATTGGATTTGTTTTTTGGGCCAAATGTTATAAATGATTAAGGAAACTAAAAATTGACATCTAACCACAAACATTCGGAATTTTGTGTTGGGTATAGATAGGATGTGTGTGTGTCGACAAGAGGGTACAAATAATGCAAACCTAACCACCATATATTGAAAAATATTTAACTCGTCTTAATTAATTAGCAAGACGTGATATGATGTGATTGAGCTCATATCGTATATGGGAAAATTATATTTATCCATCTTAAATTATGTTGGAGATATGCACCAATTTATCTACGCACGTAAGGGGAATCGTCAGTTTTCAAGCTCATGTTTGTGTGCACGAGACCTTCATTTTTCTCAACTTGGTTATTCTCTTTTTTCATATCTTAATATATATACCTTTGGCTCATCTATAACCTAAACAATGTGAGATTTTTATTTGACACACTCTAACACAATATAATATATAATATTCTCAACAAAGGAACCCCACATAATTCTCCTCCACATAATATTATATGATATATGTCTTATTCTCAACAAATTATGTGTTCAATTAAAATATTTTTCCTAATCTATGAAATATAACAATTAACCCTCTAATCTATTAATTTTATAAGAATGTCTCCTTAACTGTTAATAACATTATCTTTTTAATTTTCAAGTCTTATAGAGGATAAAGAATGAAAAAAATATTGCCTCAGTTGATTTCAAACTTACCAGGAGATATATAGACTAATATATGTGTTCTCTATTCAAAGAAGGACTCTACACTATTCTAAGAACATAGATCTCATACGTGGACATCTAATCATAAGAACAAACACATGCACAATATCAATAAGGTGTATAACAAAATAATCAGACCTCTATTCACTTATAAGTCTTATGTGAGTTGTACATGCTTGTCTTATAAAAACATCAAATAATTTTGAATAGCATAACTACCTTTATATTTAATTAATTTTATAATTTAAAATGTCTTATATTTTAGATTTACATTTGGGTATTATTGTATTGGTAACTTTAATTAAAAAGACAAAATACATTCATATTTTGCGGTTAAATCATTATGAACTCTGTCACGAGAAAGTCTCTCGTAAACAAGAATTAATTTGAGAATATTTCTTCATAGATAAAAAAAATCTAATCAAGTAAAAATAAACTAGTAAATTAGAAAAATAAAATATAAAACAAAAACATAAAAAAAAATTAGGAGGAATATTACGTTGGAGGAATATTACTATGAAATTAATAAATTAGAAAATTAATTACTATTTTCCAAAAATTAGGAGAGATATAATTGAATACATAATTTAAGATGAATAAATACAATTTTCTCTAGTTATATTTATCAAGTTCTCCAAGTCGAATGTTTTTTGTTTTTTGTTTTTTTTTTTTGGTAGGCAAAAAATATTACTGGTTAAAATTTTTTTATAAGACATTATATATGAATGTATATACTAATTACTACAATACACTCTTCAACTTTTTGGTCTTCTCCATATGTATAAATGCGTGTGTGTGTGTATTATTTTTTGTATTTCTTTTCTTAAATGTACTTACAATTATTATCTTTTTACATAATATAAAAATATAAATATAAATGAGAATTGGGTTTCCCTAACAATCATTCTTTTTATATAATTTTTCAATATTAATATCCATGAGCCCTCTTAATTATTTTATTGTTTTTAGAATTTTATTTGTAATTTAAAATATTTGTTAATTAGTTTTAATAGTTATATTTAAGTGTATTTTAAGATCCAACCAAACCATATGAATTGTTTAAAATTAAATTCTTTTGTGATACTGATAGGAGTCACATGGGAAGTTGGGAACGCACAACCAAAGCTTTGCACAGCTGACGGGAGCAGCTGACGAAGGCATAGTGACGTCATTCCTTACGTAATTTGATTTGGACACAAATATTATTTCATTGTCAAATTGACATTTTAAAATATTTAGACTTTCTATGGTCAAAAATATATTTTTTTCTCTTTGAATTTGCATCGAATTGAAGAATTAATTTTTGAATAATTAAAATATATAATTTAATTTTTAAATTATGTAATTATTAATAATTTAGTCCTTGAATCAAATTTAAAGAGCAAAAGACTAATTAAAAATTCAACTAGAATTTAAGGACTAAAATGTACATATTTAATATAAATTTAGAGATCAAAAGATACAAAACTAATTCAAATTTAAAGACTAAATCATTATAATTAGGGACTAAAATGCTGAAAATTATATATTTCAATGATTAAATGTGTATTTTAATTATCTAACGCAGATTCATTTATTCAATATACAGTTAATGACTAAATAGTAGGGTATATTGGCTCCAAAAAAAATTGTAGGGTATAAAAAATTAATGATTAAATAGTAATTTTTTTTCTAAATTAAATAATTAAATTAACAAACTTTTGGAAAATCAATGATTATTAAAAAATAATTTATATTTGTGTGTGTTAAACGGAGCCTTATAATAATAGTTGACAATTCAACGTCGAAGATGAGGCAGGTGTTAGGTAATCATGTTTTAAAGAATCAAAACTTTCTTGGTAATTAATTAAATCAGATAGGTTATATAGTTTGAACTTTTGAAGTTGAAATGATGACCTCAAACGACTTATTTTATGGTTATTCAAACTTTATTTTTAGTATTTTAAAAATAAAAAATTCAAAATATTTAAAGTAAACATATAAATTAATTCTTAAAAGATATATAAGTTAACAGCTCAATATCATCTTAAAAAATATTTAAATTATATTGTCTTCTCATTAATTTGTTTTCTTATTTATTTTATTATTTCTGTAATGATAAAGAAAAATATATTTTAGTCTTTTTATTTCTACAAAATATTTTTAAAAAATTAAATTTTATTATTTACATAATTTTCAAAAGTTAAAATTCATAAATTAACATTTTAATAATTAGATTATTAAAAGATTAAATTATATGTATTATTCAAATATTGTTTATGCTGTCGACACTGATTTGTCGTATGGAAACCCTTTGAAGTTTGAACATTAGCATCGTATACACGTATGCAGTTAAACACATGTCAACTTTTTTGTGCATGGAAAGTCATCTACCACATTTACGTTCTAAACAATCTCAATTATATCAATTTAGCTTTTGAAAAATCGTTCACATTCATCAATCACTCTTGAATCCAAAGCTTTTCTAATCAGTTCAAAACTCTTTAAAATATATATGCACGTAGTTTTGAAAAAGTATAATGATTTATATCTAAGATTTGGTAAAAAATAAAAGGAGTATCTTTCTTTATTTTACTTTTATTATTTTTCATTCATGAATATATTAGATCCAAAGTAGGAGACGTGGTCCATGATCAGAAATCACATGGCATATTGAATCTTTAGAAGAAGGACCACTATTATTCTATTTTGAGGTAAACATTAAACAATTAATGCAGCTTGTCCGTACAATCAGCGAAGCCAAAATTTTGGGTTAGTGGGGCCGAAAATTTTTTTTCACTAAAGTCCTATTTTAATTTTTAATATTTACTTAAAATTTTATTTTGGTCCTTGATATTTTTTATCTCATTTTAGTTCTTAATGTTTCCTATAAGTTTTATAATTGATTCCTAATTATTGAATATGATCACATTTCTCTCATTTTAAACTCGAGCGCGATGAAAACAGAGTTACGTGTTAAATTTGATGAGTTCTTTCTTTATCTAGTTGGAGTCATCAACAAACGAGATCAAATCAAGCATGAAATTAGTTTGAAAATGGATTGCTTGTTTTATAAATTTGGTAATATCTCTTTCATTTCGAACTCACTATCATGCCCAATTTGACTTTGTTTATCGATGACTTCAACTGGACAAAGAACTCACCAAATTTAATTTGTAGCTCTAATTTCACCGCGTTTGGGTTTGAGACGAGAGAAACATGACCACATTCAATAATTAGGGACCAATTATAAAGCTTTTAAGAAACAAAAAGGACCAAAACGAAACAAAAAAATTAGAAACCAAAATGAAATTTTGAATAAACATTAGGGACTAAAATAAGATTTTAGCCTATTTATAATTATCACAAATTTTGGGGGGTGTGGGTGGGCGCATGGCCCCCACTGTCCCCTCCCTCCGCCACTGCTTACAATCAAATTATTATAACCTAATTATATAATGGGTAAATTGAAATTTGGTACCCTGTGGTTAGGGGCGGTTCCCCTTTGGTACCCTGAAAGAAAAATTTTTGCATTGTGGTACCCTGTGGTTTGCTCCGTTAGCGATTTGGTCCCCTGAGGTTTTTTTCTGTTAGGATTTAATGGAAAATGTACGTTAAAATGTCAAAAATCTCCCAAAAAGTCTTCTCTTATGCGTTTAAGTCCTTTCCCTTTACTAAAAGGGATCAAAACATAAAGAATTAATTATAAAAGGGTCTTTAGAGTTCTAATATTATAGATTTTTCTCCTTTTCATAAGATTTCTTTTGAATAGGTCCTGATTTAATTACACTTTAATCCCAAAAGTTTATGATCTTTATCAAAATAGTCCTTAGAACCACAAAAGACAAATGAGCATTTATGATTTATCAAAAAATACCTATATTCAACTACAATTTTCATTCAAGTACACTACAAACAAATCAAAACCCCTAAATTTTTCCAAAATCAAGTCCCAAAAATCAAAAACCCTCTCAAAAAGTTCTACATTTAATCCCTCTCCACTTTCCATCCAATTTTAACTTTAAATGAAAGAAAAAATTGGTTTATATTCCTCAAAAAAATTATTTTTTTTAATTAAGGTCCTTTTTTNCTTTAAATAACTTAAATGCTAAAAAAATAAGGTATATTATTTGAAATTTTTACAAATTAAGCTATATTAATTAAGACCGAATTGTTAAATCGATAATTTTGGGACTAAATTGTTAAATTAATAATATTTTAAAGACTGAATTATTAGTTCAGTCAATATTAATATGTGATTGGTCTATTCACTGTGCGTGCCCCAAATTGCAGTTAGGCGGGTAGGTATAATAGAGAGTCTCTTCTATTTCTAGAGAGAGAAAAGAAAACGAGAGAGAGAGAGAGAAACTGAAACAAACAAAACTGACGCCTTCTCTTTGCTAAACCAAAAACCGCTATGACCGAAGGAGACCGTACCGCCTCTCCCTCCGTCGAACCTAATCCCAATGGCGTCACCGACTCCGAACTCGCCGGCGCTGCTGATTCCGAACTCGCCGCCGGCGATGCCGACTTGTCGGAACTTGGCGACGGAAACGTCGCCGGCAGAGTCAAAGGTCCTTGGTCGCCGGAGGAGGATACTGTTCTCAGCCGATTGGTAAGTAAGTTTGGCGCAAGGAATTGGAGCATGATCGCGCGAGGAATACCAGGTCGCTCCGGCAAGTCGTGCCGTCTTCGATGGTGTAATCAGCTCGACCCCTGTGTTAAACGCAAGCCCTTTACTGGTAACTTCCCTTCCCTGCTGATTTATTCTCTTCTCCTTTTCCAGCTATGTTTTGATTTCTTCTAGTGTTTCGTTTCTTTCGATTCCCATTTTGGATTTGAGGGTTCGTGAAAGAGTTTTGCTGTTCAGCCTGAAAAATATCCTGAATCCTGATTGCTTGTTCGGCTGTTTTATCGTATTATTGTTACGGCTTTGTGGGGAGGTGATCTTGGGTTTAGATAAACTGTTTATACTGTGTTTGAGCCAACCTTTCTGGAATCTAGGGTATAGGATTTTCTAATTGTCATTTTTTTCCTTCTTTAGGAAAAATGCTGAACGTTTGTTTCTTGACCTCATTTCTTTGAGTACAGATTTAGCTTTGTCTCTTCATACAGAATGCAAAAAGAGTGAGCTGGGGTTACTCATTGTTATATGCATGTATTTGAGTTTGGGTGGGAATTATGCTTTTCTACATGAGACATTACATATTCTTTCTTATTTTATGATTTACCATTTTGTTCACTTCACATTCATTAAGAAGTCGAGGTCAATTTTATCGTGTATATATATAAATGTGTACTTTACTTACATAGTAGTTGGACTGGGTGGCTGGAACATGAATAAAAAACTGGAATTGTAGCTTGCATCTGAATTGTCATGGTGTGTTGATGTAAATTTTTATGGGAAACAGATTTGTGGTTCTGGACTGCTGATACCTGCTTTTGAAGCCCAACTAAGACGTATATATTTGTTGACTTGTCCAAATTTAGGATATGTTTTTGCATGTCAATTCTAGTTGAATTGTAACAATTTTCTCGCCTCATTATTTGTTCAATTGTAATTTGGAACTTGACTAATTGCTTAACTTTGTGCTGTTTGACGATTTTATCACCTGTAAGTACTGAGTTCTGGAGGAGACAGTACAAAGATAAGATACAAGTCAAATTACAGCTACGTACTGGCTAGTACTGCCTTGGTCCCTTTCATTAATTTTGTGAGTCGTGACATGAGCATATTTGAAATCAAATGCACATGTTGACAACAGGGTCAAAATTCTACATATTGCTACGTGAATGTGCATACAGCTAATTATTTTGTTTGAATGCCGTAAATGATGGGTTACATAATAATTTTAAGAGAATATGCTCTTTAGCCTTAGTGTTGGCAGTTCTGTAGAATCTAGAGAGCAACTTATGGTACTCCATGTGACGCCAACAATAGTATTTACAGTTTGGAAGAGATCGAGCGGGAACTTGGAATTATGAAATCTTGTGGAAACTATTGATGGCCACAGGAAAGTGCCTCTCTCCACATCCTGATTCAACACCATCTGAGAAGTTTAATGTTAGGAAAGTGAAAATATAATATCCATTTAAGAGTTATAAATGATTGGTTAGAACATCAACTTTTCAAGCTATTAGGAGAAGTTGGTGGGTAAAGATGAAAAGAATTGTTAATGGCATATGAAAATGATTGATAGATAGAATATGATGAACCATTACTTCCATATTGTTAGATAATTTTGTGATAGTATAATATATATTTGGAAAATAGAAACAGCGGGTTATAATGGAAAGGATATATCTGATGTGTTTCCACTTTCCATATTTCTTTGGAGTGGATCAAAATTACAATTCATTAATGTAGATATTTTAAAGGAAGGGAAGTTTATGTTGGAATTTAGCTTGGGGTAGACTAAATCAAGATTTTATGATATTGGATTTTTCCATATGAATTAATGATTTATAGCATTTCTTTAAGCTATTATGCGTTGCAAAAGAGTATGTTGTTTTCATGTCATTTATATTTGTTACAGCTTCAATAGTGCTCCATAGATCATCGTACCTCAAAATGATGTTATATCCCTTGTGTCAAAGATGAATTCTTAATTAAACTCATCGCAACCATGTGTTCTAACTTCATGCTGTGATAACCAATCAGAGTAACATTGAAAAATGCCAAAATAACCAACAAGTTTTAGCTTCATCACCAGTTTAGTTACTAGTTCTTGATGTTTCCTTGTCCATTTTGTACTTCTATTATCATTCATTGCTCAGTCAGCTGCGTTAGTGTTGGTCTTGTGCCTAAGCATTTCCCTACCTATTATTTTCTTATCTGTATTGTTTAATAGGATCATGGTTTAATATACCAGCAATCAGCATTGGACTTTGGCATTGTTTGACAAATAGTGTAGATGACTGGCTATGTCAATGTTTAAGCTTGGTCTTGATTCTTGATTGGTTAGTCATTTTACTATCTCACTTTCAGCCTTCTTGTTGTGTGAAAGTTTTTTTTTTTCCCATTAATGAATGGGTGGAAATTTACCAACAAGTTTTCTATGGCCATATTCACACTTAGTAAAATAAGTTTGGGCTTTGCATTCATAATTTTAGGCTTTACATTCATAATTTCTTTCTTCCTTGACTGGGGCTTTTTAAGTGAACACTTAAGACTCTTAAATTGGCATGAATGAGCTCATATTTCACAAGTAAAGTAATGATAAAGATCGCTTTTAGACTTATGATAGTTTATCTATGAAAGAAGCAGAACTTTTACAGGGTGGCGCTTGCAATTTGCCACCTTTTATGCTAATTTATTTCCTATTGGATGTCTTCTGTGTGTACATCTATTAAATTTGCTTTACCAGCTAGAAATGTTAGAGAAAAGGCTGGGATGGGAAATGGGATGACAGTTCATAAGTCCTTGGTGTCTTGTGTTAATTGAAGACTGAACACCTTGAGGCTTGCCTCATCATAGTTACATTTATTTGTTGTAACTTCTAGATAAGATCTCTTGTAAGTAAACTCATAGCACTGCTCTCTGCCTATCTCAGACTTAAGAAAGATCATTTACCTTTTCAGGAACAAGCTCTCCATAATTTTTGGGTATTTTATATACAGCAGGGAAGATCTCCACACTTGTACTCCGCTCATAATTGTTTGATTTTTCCATTCCCTTGTTTAAATTATAAGATTTTTGTTTGGGACAGTTGCTTAGGTAGTTTTAACTAGGATATTCATTATAAAATATGATGTGGAATGATTAGCATAGAGTTGGTCATCTCTGCTTTCATATTATTGGACAATGTTCATGATGCATTATGCATTGATGTTTATGGCTGGCAAGTTGCCTTCTCTGGGGCAGGAATAAATTTTCACTGTTTTTAATTTTTTGGGTCCAATATTAGCAATAGGACTAGATGAGAAACATAGCTCATGTTGAACTTGAGTTTCTACCCGCTGTTGTTTTCATATGTCATATGTCATTTGTAGATTTTGAGGGGGGCTTCCAATGGATTGAAAGATAAAAGGTAGAAAGCTGGATAGTTGATACCTGTCCACTCCATGGAAATCTTATACAACCGTTCTCTTATCCTTTTCTTTTCTAGCTTGTTATTTTTGTGTTGTATGCTACATATTCTCCTTTAGTGAATCTGTATTTGTTTAATTGACAAATTCGTCCCCTGTGATGAATTCCTTGTGGATTTCAGTCTAATGAGATGTGAATTGCTGCAGAGGAAGAGGATCGTATTATAGTTGCAGCACATGCAATGCATGGGAACAAATGGGCAGCAATTGCAAGGCTTCTCCCTGGCCGAACAGATAATGCTATAAAAAATCACTGGAACTCTACACTTAAGCGCAGGTGCTTGGATTTGGGAAGATATGTCCCAGTAGGTTCTTGCGTGATGGAAGATGGCGGCAGCCTTGACAAAACGAAGGCATCCTCTGAAGAAACCTTGTCGGTAGGAGATATCAATTCATCGAATCCTACAGAAGTTAAAAATGTCATGATGGATAGCGAAGTTAAGCAGTATGAAGACAATCCGGCAGGAAAAAGTGGTGCTGAAGTAGAGGAACACCCTACCCTCTGTCGACCAAAAGCACGAGTAAGTGCATTTAGTGTCTATAATCCCCCAAGCAGGCCAAGACCTGTGTCTGCACATTCAAAGATGCTCCCAATGGAGGGCCCTCTGGTCCAATCATCCAAAGCAGAAGTCGGTGCATGCAAGCTGATTGATGACGTTGGCTGTGAGCCCATGGTTCCATTGCAATGTGGTCATGGCTGCTGTTCTGCAGGTTCAGGAGGAAGCGATCGTCACAGCTCGTTATTAGGTCCTGAGTTTGTCGACTATTTGGAGTCCCCATCTTTGTCAAGTCATGAACTGATCTCTATAGCTACAGACTTGAACAACATTGCTTGGATTAAAAGTGGCCTCGAGAATCACGGTAGCAGAGTAACTGAAGATACAGCAAACATGACATTGACAGCATCTCATGGTGTTGCTGCTACTGCCTTTCAAAATGGCTTCTTTGGAGAGGGAGCAAGCAAGTTTGTAGATGTGATGCAAGAAATGTTAACAACCCAGATGCCTAGTCATTCATTTGCAATGCCTGCGGAAGTTTGATGGATGGATTATCTTTGTCTCAACAACAGTCAATCAGATCATGTTGGGGCGTTAAAAGAATTCTCTTGACTAGCCCCTTTCTCATTGACCTGACAAGGTCATGATAGTTTATTTGAAATACATAGTTGAAGTTTTTTCATCCGAAAATATTCTATATATATAAAGAGAGAGAGAGAGAGAGAGGGAGAGAGAGAGATATTGAGAAATTTGATCTGGTGAAAGGGATTCTTTTTTTGTTCTTATTATTGCGCTCGTATCTATGTTTTATAAGTATTATGGAGGGTCAGGCTCCTCCATATTCTGTCCTTTTCAAATATCTTCGCTTAGTTGAAAGGAAAGTAAGTTTTCCAGAAGGAGGAGCAAGTTACCTTAAGGTATATTTGGATGGAGACTGAAATGAAATGGAATGACTTGTTTATACTAATTGTATGTTGAGATAATTAATGAGGATGGAATGGAATGGAATGGCAAGAGGGAATGGATCCTCTCAAGAGGGCTTCTCAAGTGTTCCTTAACTATCCAAAAGTCACTTTTTTCTTTATCCTTCCAAATTAGAGGTAAAGTATGAAATGGAATGGCTTGACAATTTTAAATTATATTTTGCGGTCAGAGGATATTTTAGTTTTAAATGTATGTCATAATATTTATTTTGGTCCTAAATATTGATAAAATGTTTTATGGGGTTCAAACTATTGAATTTGATAATATTTCTCTCGTCTCTCATTTCAAGTTCAAATAACTTGTTAGAAGGAAGTCGTAGTTTTGAATTTGTCGCACGAATTTGAAACGAGAGAAATATGATCAGTTTTGTTTATTTGATAATGAAACGAGTGGTCTACTTTTAAGATCGATTTGATTTTGTTTGTTGACGACTTCAAATGAATAGAGAAAATACGATTTGAGAACAATACGTAGCTCTAAACTCGTCACTTCTGAACTTGAAACGAGTCATATTCAATAGTTCGCAACTAAAATGAAACATTTTGTCAACATTTAGGACCAATTTGAACATTTTAAAATAAAATGGACCAAAATAAATATTATGACATACATTTAGGACTAAAATGACCTTTTAACCTAATTTTGTCCTTCTAACTCTTAGAAGATTACAATTGTATCTCATATTTGTTATAAATATTATGATTAATATTAGTGAATATTCACAATTGCCTCATGATATCTTTAATGTATAGAAGTTAGAGTTTTCTTGATAATTGTATTTACCATTTTTAGTTTCTCCATGTACATTAAGTTAGGTACATCACCTTTATAGATCCTTTAGCCTATAAATAGGCTTTAGGTGTTGATGTAAAATAATGATATCAACCAAGCTTGGTTGGCCTAGTGGTCGAGCTCACTAGGTCGCTTAAGCAAGGTCGGGGGTTTAAATCTCACCTTATGTATGCAGCAACCAATTGGCCAGCGGCAGACCCTTAAATGGAGGACCGATCCGTGGAGGATTAATTCTTGACCTGTTGGGCTGGGGATGAATCACTCTTTCCTTCTACTTTTCTCTCTACTTTGAGTATTCATATTTTATATATTTCATAACTAGTATATTAAACAAGCACAATTTTCAAGGATAATATTGGGAAAAAAATAATAAATTATTCTATTTCATTAATGATAACTTCCAAACAAAATTAATAGGTGTTCTATTTTTCTTATTAAAAACTCTCACAATATACCTATGAAAATTTCCTTCCAGCATCATTAAAACTTCCAAACATATTTTTTCTTAATGACTAGTGAGAGGAGACTGTAGGGATGGCAACGGGTGGGTATTCGCTCGTTTTTTCACTATCCTTATTTGTATCCGTTCATTCTCTCCAATATTCATATTCTATCCTATCCGATATCTAGTATCTGACGGGTACCCTAAATATCCGAAATACCTTAAAATAATGGATATAGGATAGGATATCTTAATTCAAAAATCGGATATATAGGATATTCGATACCCAATATCCGTTAATTAAAATAAATTAATTAAAAATATAGTAAAAAATGTATAAAATATAATAAAATATTTATATTATAGGATATCGGATACCAGGTACCCTAACTATACGTTCATTTTGGACGGATACCGGATAGTTAATTTTTTATTTTTCAATATCCGTACCCTATTCGATATCCGATATCTGACGGATATCAGATATTTTTTATGGGTGGATTCAGATGGATATCCTAAAAATCCACCCAAATTGCCATCCTTAGAGGAGAGAAGAAACCCCTTTGTAATGCAATAATTTGGGCATGTGTTGCACCCAGAAAATAAAAATTCAATCAAATTCGTAGTTTTGTACTTTTGTTTCGTTAGGCCAAGGCAGATTTTAGTCTTATAAGTTATAGAAATTAGGTATTTATATGCTATAGCAATAAAAATGCAAATTATATAATTAAGTGCATCCAAAAGAAATGCAAAAAGGTTTTTTTTTCAAAAAAAAAAAGTGCATCCAAATGGCCAAAACTTACTCTTGAAAGCTCTATTATTTTATCAAAGACTTGCAGGGTTATAACAAAAACAAAAAACGACTTGCTGGGATCTACCATTATGTGTAGTACACCAACCAAGGAGCCAAATTTAGTTTTGGATAAGTAGTTTTTCCTGTCTAAGTGCAAGAACTAATTTCGACTATTGATTTTGTAAGCCCTGAGGAAATCAGGAAAGGGTAAAGTGGACAAAGAAAAGCATTTTATTCAATCAAAAAGCAGTTTAATTAAAAACATGGGAAATAAGGAAGGGGGAAAAAAAATAAAAGCAGTGAAGAGGACAAATAATTTCCTGCTTTTCATACATTTTTATCTGTCATGCCTGCGGCAAAGGAAAAGCTTTTTAAGGCATCCTCAATCATAAGCATCCTCTTTCTTTCTTTCTCATTCTATCCCAATTTTTCTTTTACTTTCTCTCCTTTTTTTTCTTATTTGTTAGTTATTTTAATCTATAATCTCCAACACTCATGAATGTGAAGTCTGAAGATTTTTTTTTGGTCAGAAGTATGAAGAATTAAACAAGACTTTTCCTACTCTCTCACTCCCTGGCCTTACCAACCAACAATCCTCCCAAAGATCTCAAGTATACAATAAATGAAATAAATGAAAAAGGCCCCACCTTTCTCCCATTAACCCACTCACCATCATCCTTGTTTTCAGGTTTCTTTATCTTATTCTTATCAACATTACAATTCATTTCATCTAATAAAAGCCAACAACAATAGCTACTTCATGTGCCCAATTCAATTAAATTTCCTACCTCTTGGGTCTTTACTCTAAACAAAAGAAGATAGAAATTAAGAAAAAAAAAAACAGAAAATGGAACTTTATAGAGAAAAACAAATTTTAGTGAAGTGTTTTAATTTCTTTTACTAAAAGAAAATAGTACTTTATAGAGGAAAATAAATTCCGTTTTAAAAGTTGTCAAGTTAAGAAATTGAAGTAAAGTCCGATGGAAGAAAAGAAATTAAAGGCAAAAGATTATTTCGTGTCCTAACGTTTGGGGTCAGTTTCAGTTATATCCCTAACATTTGTTTTGTGTCAATTATGCCCTCAATGTGAAACGTTGGTATCAATTATACTCTATATCTTTCTCCATGAATCCTTTACTCATACTTAAAAAATTGGGAGTAGTGATCCAATTCAAAACACTTATGTTTTGTAATTTCAACTTAGTTTTGGTGTGGCAGCTATATTTCGATTATCCTCTTTTTCCAATAATCACTTAAAATAATGAAACATATTATATTTGTTGACATGTTCCCTCTATTGTGTCGGGAAATAGGATTTTCGGGATAAGGATTAAACAAACCATGGATAAATCTAAGTGACTCGTTCGATCGGATCATATATATATCCCTTCAACTAGATACTCCTTCAACACAACATAGGTCATCGAAAGGATCTCAAAGACCCAATCGAATATTAATATAATAAGAATTTGAATAGAATAAATAGAATTCCTCGGCGCTGAGGGCATCCCCGAAGGGCGGGGGATGGATGAGTGCTCTTGGAGTAGTCGGTTTGGCCTTGAACCTATGTGCCTATGACTTCGTTTCTCAAGACATCTTTCTTGGTATATCCAGATAATAGATAGGAGCATAAACTAAAACATTCTGGAAGAAAAGATAGGTAATTTGTCTTTTCAAAGCTATCGATTTTTTTCCATCAAGAGCGTTTTATAAAACTCTTGGACTCCCGAATCTCTAAAATAATAGATAGAAATATCGCAAATAGAGCCATTGCAACACCCATCAAAGGAGTAGTTCCCCACCCAGGAGCTACTTTACCATGATTCTACCATAGAGGCCAACGATAGACAATAGCTCCCCCGAACACAGCTTACAACTTTTATTATTTAATTCTAATCGAATAATTTAATATTCTATTAAATTCTATTCGAATATTCGAAATATTAGAATATTAATTCCAATTTTGGATTAGATTAATCTATAAATTCTATCAGAGTGTAAGTTAGTGATGCTTTCAGCTACTGGACTCTAGCCATCTAGGGTGCAGTGGACCTCTTTCCTTTTTTTTTAGAAATATTTCTTTTTCGATTCATCCCTGGAGTTGAATACCTCATTCAAGAATTGTTTTTGATCCAATCCGGAGGATCTTTGGCTCTGGAACTGAATCATTTCCTTGTATCTGAGAAGAACTCGCAAGCTGCCAAAAAATTACATAGTTGCCGAAAATCATATTTTCGGTCATTTGTTCGCAAAATGAAGGTCTTCATTGAACTCGGGAGGTCAAAAAACCTTGGATTAGGAGTTTTCGTAGTTGTTGGGGCCGCCGTGTATCTCGCCGGAAAGTTCGCAAGAGATTTGAGGGTCCAAAACAAAACTTTGAGCAAACACTAGGGACCAAAATAGGACTTTGGCCAAAAAAAATTTGAAGTTAGGGTATAATTGACACCAACGTTTCACATTAGAGGCATAACTGACACAAAACAAACGTTAGGGGCATAACTGAAACTGACCCCAAACGTTAGGGGCACGAAAGAGTCTTTTGCCTAAATTAAAATTATTTGTAGATTTATATAAATTTAAGGGTAAATTACACTTTGGTACCATGTTTTATGGACTGATTTCACTTTGGTACCTTGTTCTTTCAAAAGTGACACTTTGGTATCCTGTCCTTTACATCGTTAACATTTTGGTACTCTGTTATTTCAAAAGTGACATTTTGGTATCCTATCCTTTGCACCATTAACACTTTGGTACCCTGTTCTTTCACGATTTGTTACCTTATTCTATCTTTTTTATGGTACCAAAGTGTTAATGGTGCAAAAAATATAATACCAAAGTGTCACTTTTGAAAAAATAAGGTACCAAGGTGAAATCAGTTCATAGAACAGGGTAACATAGTATAATTTACACTAAATTTAATTGTATCTGTAAATAGCTATTTTATAAATATATTTATAATTAATACAAATAAATACAACTCAAAGATGAGATGTAATCAATGTAATTTATACATAAAACATAATGATATACGTCTATATAGTATAACTACGTATTCAAACATCATCAATACGTAATTCAGCTTTTCTCTACTCATGTCGTCATGTGATTCAGTTTAAGATAATTTGAAATGAAGCTTTTTTTTAAATTACTGTGGTGTTAGGCTAAATTTTTTGAAAGAGCAAAACATATAATCATGAATTTAAACTTTAACTCATAAGTTTACAGTAAATGTAAATTTAAATATTCAAGGAGGGTGAGTGCAAACTTTAAAGGAATCTTTAGATTTTTAGACCCCAAGTTAATTAATTTAGAGTTGGAGGACGAGCGAGCGAGCTATGTCCATTAATAAAGTCGCTTCTTTTCTCTGTCTAAGTCCTGTGGCTTTCACGAGAGAGTGAGAGAGCGATCACTCACCCACCATGGCACCGCACTTTCAGTAACTTGTTGCTTAATACCTTACACAATTCACGTCACTCTTTTCCCTTCTTCTTTTCTCTGCTTCACTGTAACTAATAATACTATACTTAATTTCCCACTTCTTCTTCTTCTTCTTCTTCTTCATTCTTCACTCTTAATGATCTCTGCCTCTTCGAGTCTTTACATGAAGATTCCCAACTTGGGTCCTCACAAAAATGGCCATTGCTGACGACTCCCATGTTGTTGAAATTACAGACAATGCTTGTCGGCGGAGCCCCACCGTCGTTGGCGGCGGCGGCGGCGAACGGTGTTCTTTAGAGACGTCCGATGCCGAGATTGTTGGAGGGTCTGAAAAAGAGAAGGGATCGTGTGCGTCGGAGTGTTCGGTGGACGTGGATCTGGGCGGTGATGATGATGTAAAGACACATTTGGGGAAGATGGAGAGAGATTGTAGGATTTGCCATCTGAGTATGGATATGACCAATCATGAATCTGACACTTCCATTGAGCTTGGATGCTCCTGTAAGGATGATTTGGCTGCTGCTCACAAACACTGTGCTGAGGCTTGGTTCAAAATCAAGGGTGATAAGTAAGTACATTGTAATACAGATTTTTGTGTTTGTTGAATGTGCTTATTGCTTCTTTTTGGACTTCCTGTTCAACTTGATGATCTTGCCTTTGCTTGTGAGTTTGTGAGATTTGTTTTGACAGTGTGGTTGATTAATTGTTTGTTGATTGACTTGATTCTGTGGATTTCTGTGCTTTTATTTTGGAGAATTTTTGAAGAACTTATAGCACCTAGGTAACTGATTCTGGAGCCTGAGGGGCTGTGCCTAATGTAAAGTTACTTAATATGGAATGTAAACTAGTGCATTAAAGAAATTTGTTGTGCAAACACAAGGAGAAAAGGAAAATTACTAAATTAGAGAAACAAGTCCAAATGTTAGGTTTCATAATATATTTCCTTCTCTTGCCTCTGTAATTTGTATCTGGTGAAAAAATTGGGTTTGACTTCCTTTTCCATGTAGTTTGACTTGATAAAACTAACCTAAATGCTTGCTATCATGTTCAATATTGATATAGATATATATTGACTAGGTCTTTTATTACCCTAAATAATTGATGAATGGGTGTACCCCTCACCTAGTAATATTGTCACTGTTTTTACATCTTTTGTTGTCCACTGGTAATTGCAAATCGGATCCCTTGTTATTGAAGCCTCTGAAAATTTCTCTGTAATTGGTCACATTTTTTCGTTCCTGTGAAAAGAAACTTACATCCCCATAAACCATGATAGGGATCTGTGTACTGGTGGCAATTCGGTGGAGGATTGATGCAGTTCCCTATCATAATCTCTCAAATAAAGTTTCTAGTGGAAAGTTTAAAGTCTTTGCTTTGTCCGATAGTTGCAAAACAATTTAGGCATTTGTATGTAGTTTAGAACTTTATGAAATGGTGTGAATATGGTAACTCTACTCTGCTCCTTTTTCTTCTTTTAACTTTTATTTGCCACATTTGGTTCTTAAGGCTCTACTCTGTCCTTTCATTTTTTTTTCTTTTTAATAATCGATAAACATAATTAGGAAGTTTGAAGTCACACCAATATTTCTAAGCTTTAAATTTGGGAGGTGATATGCTTTATGGGACCAACATCGGTTGTAGATATTTCTTCACTTGCTTCACTGTCTTCACTTTGGATGGTTTCTGAATTCCTTGTGTGAAAAGTAAATGCGTTGTCATGCCAGACATGCGTCAGCAGTAACCCAATTATGCTGCTTTATATTATCTCCATCAGTATGTTTGGATGTTCTTTAGTTTTTGCAATCACAGAGGATTCTTTTCTGGGTTTGAACTGCACTAATTATTTATTTGACATGCTCAACAGAACCTGTGAAATCTGTGGGTCTGTTGCACACAATGTAGCTGGTGCCTTTGAAGTTGAAACAACAGAACAATGGAATGAAGCAAATGATGCCTCCACGGCGGCAGCACCAACCGGATTTGCGAGCCCTTCAGAAACTCGGAATTTCTGGCAGGGCCACCGGTTCTTGAATTTTTTGCTTGCCTGTATGGTCTTTGCCTTTGTCATTTCTTGGCTTTTTCACTTCAATGTGCCCTCATGATATCCTGCAACTTGGGGACAAATAAGATGGATGATTGAGGGTTAACAGACAAGAACATGACCCTTGATAACACAGGTACCATCGTCAGTACCAGTGTCTGTTGTATACACATGATTGGAGCCATATATGCGATTGGCTGCACACATGATGTTCATATTAGTATGGCAGATTGCTGTATAAAGTTTTGCTATATTATTGTCGATTATGATTTGCCCAACCTAGAATAGTATGTATCTTGAGGAGATGAACCAAACACATGGAAACTTGCATTGTGTCGTCAGATATATATGCTTACTGGTTGATTGTTTATGGCTCTTGGATGTGGAATTATCTGTCATGAATAATGTAGCTCTTGGCTGATGGTCAGACAGCATGAGAATTGACAATTCGTAGGAGTCAAAATGAAAGGAGTAGAGAAGTGATGATGGCTTAATGTATTGTATACTGTATCCTACGATCCTTAATACATATTTAAAAATAAATTGGTTCATGAGATTATTCCACTTATGTACCTGCTGTTTGTTATAATTAGATTAGAGATTATCAAAATATACATACTAGTGTGTACGTTGAAATTTCACCACCATTTGGGCTGGGCTTCGAGTTTGAGTAAAAAATAAAGAAGTTTTTATTGAGAAAATGCAAAATTGTCTTCATAAAGTATAGAATGTTTCTTTCTTTTTGGCCAAAGTATAGAATGTTTTATATCTATTGAAATAATTTAATAGTATATTTATTTTTATGATTTATGTTTTATGTTTGAATGTTTGATGGTTATAAATGAAAAAAAATGATAAAAAATAAGTTTTATATTTATTAAAAAAGTTAATTTTTTTAAAATGTGATCCTGTATATAGAAATTTGATTATTTGTAGAGGTTTGTTAGAGATGAGAACTATTCTATGAATGGAGATTATAGTACTCTATTTATATTTTATTCATAATTATCCCTAAATTGGATTTGTGAATACATCCTTTTTTGAACTTACTATAAATTCAATTAAGATTAATTTTGTACAATTTTATATTGTTCAACATATATTAAGTATTAATAAAATAATTATTGTGCATATTATCTATTTTATATTAATACTAAGATAAATAAATTATGTTTGTTACGAAAAAAAATTATATATCAAGTCAAAAAAATAATAACAAGTGCTGAATAAACTCTCAAGCTAAAAAGCCAATTAGCCAAATATAGTAATATTAATACTAATATTTGGCCAAAAAGAATATTAATACTAATATTATTATTTGACTAATTGTTAGTTAGAAGTCAACAAATGTGAAAAAGTGAAGCGCGTCTCACTCGGCGGAATTAACGCGGGTGAGTCTTACGTGGACCTCAATCTATAGTTTTAGATTTTTTTAGGCAAAAGTACTGATTTGGTCCCCAAATTTTATACCAACTGTCAATTTCGTTCCCAATCTTTTTTTATTGTCAATTTAGTCCCTAATGTTTCACATTTTGGTCAATTTTATTCTTTGCTCTTACTTTAGCCAAATATTAACGATAGAATCTATGTGACTAATGATATGTAATGTAAAATTAATAGAAAAAGAATCTTAAGTAAAATTGAAAAATAAGATGCAGTCTGTCGCTAATTTATTGAAAAAAGTTAATCAAAGAATAAAATTGAGCAAAATAGAAAAAAACTGGAGATGAAATTGACGACAAAAAAGATTAAAAACGAAATTGATAGTTGGTATAAAGTTTGAGGATGAAACTAATGTTTTTACCCCTTTTTTTTTTTTTTGTCATTCGACCCATTGCCAACTCCCAAACTTCAACTTTCAGTAGTGTCTCACAGATGACGACTTGACGTCTTCGTTTCCATAATAATGATGCTTACTCATTTATTGTTTTGAGCATTATGATTTATTATTGCTCAACTAAACAAATAAAATAAAGAATCTTTTTTAGAAAAAAAACAAAGGCGAAATTATGAATGTTGATATTCTCTCATGATACATTATATCTCTTAAAAATTCCAAACTCATCATGGTTTTCATCATTAAAAAGGAAATAAAAAATCCAGATGGGCCATGATATAAATATTGATATATAATGGAAATGGAAGTGCTTATTGGAATCTAAAGCGATTGGTTGTGTTAAAAACATGTATCCCAATATCGTACACCAACGTTGTTACCTCGTCGCCACCCCCAAAAGGATGAAGAGTAGAATTACAACATGATTAACGTAATTTGTGGTTAATACTTATTAATTACTTAATACTTAATACTTATAGGCGTGTCTCATACCCCAACCACATTCTCCATCGCTATTAGAATGTTGGTGGCATCTTCCTGTGTATCTTGTGGTTATGCCCACATGCATATATGCACCTATCACCTATGTTTAGGGAGCAAATCATTCTCGTATTAGTTTTGGAGATGGGAATATACAACTATATGGTCTTATTCTTATCCGTATGTTGCTTTAAGAGGTACAAAAGTTTCACATGTAAAGTATTAATCCCTTTTGCAACTAAATTAACATAGTCAGTTCGTCTCCTGTGTTGTTTCAACTTTCAAGTTGTTTACAATGGAAGGATTCTTCATACATATATGATATTCAACATTCATGTATAATTGGGGGGAGCGTGATGCTTTGACGTTTAATAATGTTATAATGTCAATTCATATTAAAAATTGGTTGATGGACCAATATGATATGACACCGTCCTTTTGGGGCGTTCACTAAATTATTAGAATTATATATTTAGGTATCACTTTAAGGATAAAAAAACAAAGGTGTCACCTAGTTTTGATGTTATTAACGCAAAACGTAAGTGTAAGTCAAAATCTCCAATGATTTCACACTAGGAAAACCATGGGTAAAATGATCAAGTGGATGAAGATAATAAGCTTCACTTAACCCCTTCAAACTTTGCTCTTAAGCTATCAAGAATGAAGATTTAGTTGCAAGTTGCAACCACATTATTCTACCGGACTCGATTGCAAATATATCTCAACTTAATCAACCATATAATAATGGACCTTGCAATGATATAATATACTCTGTTCCATAACAGAGTTTCAACTTTGAACCCGAATTTGAAAATGCCACAGTGACCAAGGCAGTAAAGAAACATTCGCACTTGAAAAATGAACAGGAAAACATGCCCCCTAGGGAAATTATATATATATATAAAAAAAAAAGAAACCAAAGGTTGACATGAAATGTATCAAGTTGTGAGTCGCTATCCTGATAAGGCTTTAATTAAGAAGCGTAGTACAAGTCTGGTTGCTTAAGGTAGTGTGAATTGTGAAGTGAAAGGCGTGCAAACACGTTAGGAAAGGGCCCCATATATGAGTTGGTAATCTTTTCCCACTTCCACAATCCCTCTTTCGTTTTCTTTTTCTTTTGCTTCTCCCTTTGAATCAAAGGCAGGCAACACAACACAACACAACAACAACCCCTGAATCCTCCTCATATTCCCATATATCCATAAGTCCCCTTCCTTCATCAAATTAGTTAATCTCATTCATCAACCAACATTCAACAATTGGGGTTCTGATGAAGAAGCTGTGTCCTAACCTTGATCGGGAAGATGGGCTTGAAACCGTGCTGGAGGTACCAATCCCGGAAAACAATGACAGAAACAAGAGTGGAAGTAGCAAAGCATGGCATAACATGAAGTCATGGATGAAACCAAACGCAGAATCATCATCATCATCAGCAAGCATGGGAGAGATCAAGCTAATGCTTGGAGTGGTGGGAGCCCCATTAATCCCCTTCCCTATCAGTAAAACCACCCACAACCAGGCCTTGTTTCGTGGAATCAACAAAGAGAAAAACATTGTAAGTAGTAATATATAATACTAAGGGTAAATTACACTTTTGTACCCTATTCTATGAACCGATTTCACTTTGGTACCATGTTCTTTCAAAAGTGACACTTTGATATCCTGTTCTTTGTACCGTTAACATTTTGGTACATTGTTATTTCAAAAGTGACACTTTGGTACCCTGTTCTATGGAACAATTTGTTACCCTATTTTATCTTTTTTAGGGTACCAAAGTGTTAACGATGCAAAGAACAATGTACTAAAATGTCACTTTTGAAAGAAAATGTATCAAAATGTTGACAGTGCAAAGAACAAGGTACCAAAGTGTCACTTTTGAAAAATTAGGGTACCATAGTGAAAACGATCCAAAGAATAGGGTACCAGAGAGTAATTTATCCTAATACTAAAAATTAATCACACAACATTTGATGTTACGTTGTTGGGTAAAATTAAAATACATGATAAATGTGCAGGAGGCATCAATGGCGAAGTACATAGTGAAGCAATATGTGGCTGCAGTGGGGGGATTGAGGGCAATAGAGAGCATGTATGCAGTAGGACAAGTGAAGATGGGAGGGTGGGAATTTTGGGGAGGAGAAATTAGTAAGAAGAAGATGATGAAGTTGAAGAAGAGGATGGAAATGAATAAAGGTGAGGGAGAAATGGGAGGGTTCGTTATGTGGTCTAAAACTCCAGACCTATGGTGCTTGGAGATGGTTCTATCTGGCTACAAAATCAGTGCTGGAAGTGACTCAAAACTCGCATGGAGGCAAACCCCATGGCACCATTCTCATGCGTCTCGTGGCCCACCTAGGCTTCTAAGGCGTTTTCTTCAGGGTCTTGATCCTAATTCCACAGCCAATCTCTTCAGTAATTCTATATGTATTGGTGAGAAGACAGTGAACAACCAAGACTGCTTTGTGTTAAAGCTAGAAGCCAAGATGTGTGAGCTTGGAGAAAGAAGTAGCAGCAATGTGGAGATAATTAGGCACACCATGTGGGGATACTTCAGCCAAAGGACGGGACTTTTGGTACAATTAGAGGATTCCCATTTGGTGAGAATCAAATCCCAAAACAACAATAATGTGTATTGGGAAACCACCATGGAATCATGGATGGAAGATTATAGAGATGTGGATGGGATGCTCATAGCACATGCTGGGAAAACTTTAGTGTCACTAATCAGGTTTGGTGAAGGACCTCAGAGTCATTCAAGGACACGAATGGAGGAGGTTTGGGAGATTGAAGAAGTAGATTTTAACATAAAGGGGTTGTCTATGGATTGCTTTTTAGCTCCTAGTGACTTGAAGAAGGAGCAAAACAGAGGAGAAGCAGAGAATGGTGGAATGATTGATAGGAATTCCAAGTTACCTGATAAGATTCGGTCGGCTTCTTTTAGGATTCATGCTTCCAAAATAGCAGCTGTTAGTGTTGATGATGATCACCTGGATGATTTGTGTAGCAGTGAAAGCGATGAAGAACTTTGATAAATCTATCTGTGTTTATGGTTTTCCACTCTGTAAATAGATAAATTTTGAAAAGCCCAATAGAAACTTGAGGAGCATTTCAAAATGTAACAAATAATTATAGAACACGCACTCCTTTATATTAGATTAAACTTTCAAGCACCGCTCAAGAAAAAGCCAAAGAATTAGGGAAAGATTAGAAAAGTTGACATATTAAGGGCAACTGGGTGCGACCGTGCGAGTCCCTTTTAATCACAGGAACCTAAAAATTGATCTTTATAAACATAGACAGCGAAATACTTGAAATAATGAAATATCTCCATCATATTCATATCCTTCTCTTTTTGTCATCTTTCTAATTTGCCAAGTCCTGATCATTGGAAGGTCGTTCACTTCTTTTTCTAACCCCGACTCTACAGAATAATGAAATCTCTCCACTGGCTAACACTTTTTTTTTATTGTCAGGCTGGCTAACACCAACAACCATCCATTCAACTAGTTGTCTCAGACTTCACCCAACACTTTGACCCCCCAAAAAATAAAGACTTGGCCCATTACACTTGCAGTTTGATTAGGAGTGGAGTCGGAAAATAACTATGTAATTCTTAGTATATGTATGTTTTAGCTGAATTCTCTAATATTTTATATATTTTAAATATTTTAAGATCAACTTGGAGGTGGAAGTCTTATTGTGAGACTTCTCACTTTTTTTTTTTTTCAAGAAAAAGGTTCAGGTGAGTTAGGTTCTAAGGACTCATCAAGATCAGAGTAGACCTTTAAGTTCTATGAGCGTTTATAAAGATACTTACAAATTATCTAGTAACGAAGCCCTCACATCAACAGTCACGACCTTATGAGTTATCAATCAATTCCTTACGCCAACTTTTGTCGACTTCCTCTCACTCTTGAGCTTATTCTTATGTGTCTAGGAATTTAGGGACCAATTTCAAAATTCATAAGAATGATTAAAAATAATTATATTTATAATATATTACATATTTGTTTGGACTTAAATAGTTTATTACATGAGTTATTAATACATAAATTTCTTTTTTTAATTAAGCGTTATTTATTAATACATAAATCAAATAAGATTAAAAATCCTTATCATTCAATTAATAATAACTTTCTATTATTGAAACTTTTTTTATCTCATTAATAGTAAATTATTGTTTAGACAAGCAAAAGTTCAACTTGAAGGATTCCTAAACTTCAAAATTTAACAAAAAAAATCTCTTGGACTTTTTGAATAGTGTAAAAGACCTTTCCTCTGTTAGTTAATTTTTTTTTCATCCAAACTCAAACAAGATTACTACATCTATGGAGCAATTTCCTATTTATCAAAGGAAAGCTCAACCTAAACTTAGGGAGCAATATATCCTCTTTATCACCATCAAACAACTAAGTATTTCTTTCACGCAAGCACTTGCCATTTTCCTTTCGTATTCAACTCTCTCCAGCAATAATGTAATTGCAATAACCTTTACTTTTATAATCATGTATTCATGTTTTACGTACTCTTTCCACTCTCCTCTCTTCACCCCTTTCTGTAATTTCACTCCAACCTGCTAAACATTATAGACATTTGGCACTCTTCTTTTGGTTTCCAACACATGGCTATATATATATATATGAGATGAGATTCTGAGCATGCCTTGAAGCTTTTCCTTCACATTCATAGTACTTGTCAGGTTGTAAATTTGCTGAACCGTGCTTATGTAGCAAAATAATCTTCCATTGAAGTACAATAATTAATGTGTTACTCATTCTTGTTGAAATAAAATAGGGTTTTCCTTCTTTATTTGATTCAATACCTAGCTAACAAAAATGCGGTTACACAATTGGGCACATGCAGGAGATACAACAAAAGCCTCTGAACATAAAATTCGATGCTCCATATATATATCCACCGAGAAAAGGCAAGATATTGAAATAAGGACAAAATGTACTTTTAGTCTCATATATTTTGTTTAGATATCAATTTGGTCTCATATCTTTTTTTGTTGCACTTATGGTCCTATATCTTTTAGTCAAATGTAAAATTAATCTCATGTCTTTTTTTGTTGTAAATTTGGTCTCATATTTTTGTTAAAGATTCCACTATTAATCCCGCCTTAGGACTAATGATGGAACCTTTTCCAAAGATATGAGACTAATTCAATAGTCTAATCGAAAGATATGAGACCAAAAGAAAAAAAAATACATGATCAAATTGAGATCTGAGCAAAAGATATAAGACCAAAAGTATCACAAAAAAGATACAAAACTAAACTGAGATTATGAAATTTTGCACTTTGACCTTGAATTAATATACCTAGCTGACAGTACTAGTTGTGAGTGAGTGATTAGAAGCCAAATGTGAAGGAGGAGTGTAGTTCAAAGCCATAATGTGATGAAGCAAGCGTTGAAGAGAATGATGAGAGGAACCACCTTGTTGAAGGCAAAGTTGTGCTTGGTGCTTCAAAATGGAAGCTCTCTCTCTGATCTCCTTCCCTTCCTTCCCTCCTCCCATTATCTTAGAAATAGTCCTCTCTATCTCCCCTCTCTCCACCTTCTTCCCTAAATGCAACCCCACCTTCCAAACATGGCTCACATACCTAGCATTCACATTCTGGTCTGTGAAACATGGCATACAAATCATAGGAACCCCCTCACTTATGCTCTCCATTGTGGAATTCCAACCATTGTGACTCCAAAATGCTCCCACTGATGGGTGCCCCAACACATCCACTTGTGGAGCCCATTTCACAATAAGGCCCTTCCCACCCAATCCCTCCATGAACCCACTTGGCAATGGCTCCACCCAATTCCACCCACGAATCATCCCTGGTCGAACCACCCACAGAAATGGGTGCCCACTATTGGCTAAACCAAAAGCAATCTCCAAGAACTCACACTCACCTATTGCAGCAATACTCCCAAAACTCACATACACCACAGATTTTGGTGATTGTTGGTCTAACCATGAGATGCAACTTTTCTGTTCTGTTGAAGAAACAGAGTTTATAGTTAACTGTAAATGTTTGTGAAATGGACCTATTGGGTACATTGGGGTTGAAAACTGTTGAGAGAGGTTTTCAAGTGCAGTAGATTCTAATGCTTCGAAGGAATTCCAAATTACTCCATTTGATGCCAGAGTCTCATTGACGAAGGTTTGGACAACGTCATAAAATTGATTGGGGTTGTTGGTGGAAACCACAGGAAGGTCTTTCACTCTTAATGGTGGTACCTCTACCACTTCTTCTTCTAATTTTTCAGCTTCACGTTGTGAATCAGTGAGGTAACGTTTTTCAATAAGAAGGGGAAAGGAAGAGAAAACAAGAAACGAAGAGATGGAGCTAGTTCTTAAAACAATCCTGGGGAGACCGAAGCTGGTAGCCACGGCTTGAGTGAAGAAACACATGGCGTCTGAGATTAAGCAGTGAATAGGCTCATCATGAGAGAGCAAGGGGGTGAGGCAGCTTTTGAAAGGCTCAACAGAGTGAGTGTTGAGATGAGCGAGGAAGTTAATGAGATCGGAAGAAGGAGAAGAGAGAGAGGATAAGGTGTCATGAAAAGAGCAGAAAGTGAAGTGGGGATAGTGAGAAGGATTTGGAGAGTTGAATTGAGTGTGAATGATGGTAATGGAAAAGCCATTAGAGTGAAGGATTTGAGCAAGCTGAAGCATTGGGTTGATGTGTCCTTGAAGAGGAAGAGGGATAAGGAGCAATCTCCCTCTCTTCACATTACCACCATTCTTTTGCTCCATAATAATATCATCCAAATTCATTGCCACTATCACACACTCACCTTTCTCATCTTTTTATAGTCTTTACCAATTACCACACCCTCACTCCCTCGAGATTCTTTTCAGTTTTCACACATGCATATACTGCACTCGATGTACTTTAAACATTTCTTTATATGTTTTCTTTATAATTGTTTGGTTGAAGGTTCATTTTGGTCCTAAATGTATGCCCTAATGTTCATTTTGGTACTTTATGTTTCAAAATGTTCAAATTAGTCCTACATGTTGGCAAAATGTTTCATTTTGGTCCAAACTATTGAATATGATTCGTTTCAAGTTCAAATGTGATGAGTTTAGAGCTACATAGTTTATGTTCTATGACCATGTATGGCCCCTATCAAAATGGTTGAAGCACTATCAATATAAGGTGATGTCGTGGGTTCGACACCTGCCCTTCAATTTTTAGTAACATTGCATCTATTTTGTTTTTTTAGGACAATATTGTAGTTGTAGCATGTTTAATTAAAATAGGCCAATATCTTATTTTGGTCCTTAATGATTACCTAAAGTTCTATTTTGGTCCTTAATATTTTTTTGTTCCATTTTGGTCCTTAATTTTTCTTAAAAATTTTATAATTGATCTTTAACTACTAATATTTTTTTGGTCCTAAAGTTCCATTTTGGTCCTTAATTTTTCTTAAAAGTTTTATAATTGGTCTTTAACTATTAAATGTGCCCTTCAATTTTTAGTAACATTGCATCTATTTTTTTTTTTTTAGGACAATATTGTAGTTGTAGCATGTTTAATTAAAATAGGCCAATATCTTATTTTGGTCCTTAATGATTACCTAAAGTTCCATTTTGGTCCTTAATATTTTTTTGTTCCATTTTGGTCCTTAATTTTTCTTAAAAATTTTACAATTGATCTTTAACTACTAATATTTTTTTGGTCCTAAAGTTCCATTTTGGTCCTTAATTTTTCTTAAAAGTTTTATAATTGGTCTTTAACTATTAAATGTGATCATATTTCTCTCGTCTCAAACTTGAAGTTCCTAGAAAAATATTAGGGACCAAAAACAAAATTTTGAATAAACATTTAGGACTAAAATAGGATTTTGGCCAAAAAAAAAATTTCAGCCCCCCTAACACGAAAATCCTAGCTCCGCCCCTGCAGATGGGATCGTTAGCAAACGAGGTCAAATCAGTCTTAAAAGTAGACTACTCGTTTCATGGTCAAACAAGTAAAGTTGATCATATATCTTTCGTTTCAAATTCGAATGTGACAAATTCAGAGCTACAATTTCCTCTTAACAAATCCTTTGAACTTTAAATGAGAGACGAGAGAAATATGACCAAATTCAATAATTTGGGACCAAAATGAAACATTTTAGTATTTTACTAACATTTAGGACCAATTTGAGTATTTTGAAACGTAATGGACCAAAATGAACATTATGGCATATATTTAAGACCAAAATGAACCTTTAACCTAATTGTTTTATTCGACAGTAAGGAATCAGCTAGCTCCACCTCCCACCCACAATTGTTCTCTCTTCTCAATGTATGATTTTTAACTAAACAACTTGATAGAATTATTTTCTTATACAAAGATTTGAAATTTAATAATCTTTTGTCCACGTTTTCTTTTTTGAGATTTTAAATCTGATTTTTTAAACTTCTTAAAATTTGTTTTCTTGGGCAGTGAGTCACGTTCTGTTCCCTTTCGTATAATTACCCTATGCCAGATTTTACCAGTTTCTCTGGACGCCAAGCATGCATCGTGTGTATTCTATAAATGTACATTTAAAAGCTGAGCACCATGTAATAAATGTTACTTGATTTTAAGTTACTCAAAAAAACAAAGTTACTCTGGAACTGAGTAAAAATAACTTGTTTTCGTTCAACTAACAACTTCAATTCCAGGACAAAAAAAAAAAGTTCCTATGTTGCCTCTCATAGTCTCATTTGCAGTATAATACTCTAAAGTTCTTATTTGTGTCGAAATAATAATTTTTTACCCACCCCCAACAAAATTCTCCCAAACCCAACTTGTTCTTTTTTATTTGGGTCAAGAAAGCCAACTTGTTCTTATTGGGGACAAACAAAGCCAACCTATTCTTTTTAACTATAAAAAGAGTCTTAAAATATAGCCCAAATAACAATGAAGATGGGCATTTTAGGGCTGAAGCTTGGAAGCTATGTTTTAAGAGAGTATTTTGGATCATATAGATGTTCAGTTCAGTCCATTCCATCTGATACCAAAATATATTAAAAAAAAAAAGGTTACACAGAGATGATGGCTTACATAAAATTAAAATCATTATTTGAACCCAGAAAAGTTTTTTTTTTCGTAAAAAACCCCGAAAAGTTCAAATTATTATACAAATGACGTATAACTCTCACGGAATAAGCAGACCAAGAAGGTAACATCGTTATTATTTCTCCTATATTGTGTGTGTCACTGATGTGTGTTGCCTTTGTTAAATCTTTCAAGTTTTCTGAAATTTTTAGGTATTTTGTAAATTTGCCTCTTGATGTATATTGGTATTTGGTAGTATAAGAGATCTAAATCTTATTTTCGTTCTTAGGTGTGTTGTCTAAGATTTTCTTTTCTTCACTTATACTTCTGTATATGTTCTGTAGAGTGTAAGGTTAGGTTTTCATAGTTAAATTTTTGCCTAACTTGTCTCTCGACTGTATGACTTTGTGGCTTGTTCATCATCTATGAAGTTTTCTTTCTCATAAAAAAAAAAAAAAAGTTAAACCCCTTCCAACACAGTGTTCGTTTAAAGATTGCTATTTACACAAAATTTAAAAATACATACCCAAAACTGTTTACATCAGAAAAAAAAAAAAAAAGCTAAGTAGTGTACATAGTTTCAGAATACAGGAGGGAAGAAAGAAATAAGTTTATTATTTCTTTTTGCGATTAATTAAGTTTATTTGCGGTTTGATGTAACAAATACTGCAAGTGCAAATGATTCAGATACGTGCGCGCCACGCCAAATTGAGTAATAAGATGAGCACGAATCATAGACGGCAATATTAAAAATGAATCGCTGGGTATATATGATTAGTTCAACATTGCAACTTGATTATCCTTTAAGGCTTTAATTAATATCTTTCAAATTTGATTATCTTATTTCAAATGGCTGGTCATTCGTGTTTATCGTCACTTGGCTTTAATCAAATAGCCCCATCACGTTAATATGACACAACTTGTATAAGCGTGAAACTAACTCCAACTCCAAGTAGTAGTAGGGTCTTTTTTTTATCTCTTTTTATTACATGGTCATACTTATTAGTACCTAGCTTGGACGTAGTATTGAAAGGGCAAGAAAAAATAAAATAACGGTTACAATCATTAACAAAATTGTTAATAGGATTTTTTACTTTTCCGTTGTTGATAAAATAAAATGACTTGTCAACAATTAAATTATTAACAAAAGATTTAATGGAATAGAATTATTAGGAAACAAAATGAAAGAGGGGCCGAGAAGAAACGTGATTGACGGCTGGATATGGGCCACAAATAAAGTATAGATCCATATCATATAAGCACATAACATAACATAATAATACAATACAATGAAATTGAAAATCTATCTTTTTTATGTGATATGTTAATATGTTAATGTCACTAACTCTTACACCTACCGACTTTGTGACCCTCCACGTGGTGACAGCCCATCTCTTCTTACATGTTAGCTTAAATTATTTTTGCAGGCTTTTCTTTCTTCTTTCCTCCTAGCTCTTTTAATTTTCTTAGGATGCCCCATCACCTATCTATAATTCTATACCCATTGTCATTATTCTTCTCTTCTGCTCAAAATGAATTGACAATAATTAAGGAAGGATTAGCTTAATTAGCTTCCTTTTAAACTTGATGAAAGGTCAGATGTATTAGGATTTAGGAACCCACCCACCATATGTAAGGTTATCACAATCACTGGAAAAGTAGTAGTATACCATATATCTTATTCTTTTGACAATTATTGTATGTATAGAAATCAATGAAAGGTGGTGGAGTGTGATTGAAATGTTCTTGTATCATTGAATTATGCAGATCCAACCACACGTGATATGGGCTGCAAAGCTTATCTCACCCTCTTGCTTTGCACAAATGAATGAATTGCAGCACCGTACTCACTCACCCTCACATGCTTGCTTGCTTTCACATTCTCACATCAGAAGTGGAATGGATCCCTCATTCATCAACCATACCAATTTCCCAGCAATACATACCATCATGTCTTACTCTTACCTTGTCATCTTCCTAGCTACCATCTAACTTTTTAGCTCTACTCCACTATATATAATATATCACTCCTCAACCACATCTTACTTTTACATACCAAATCTTCCATATTTCTTACTTTACTCTCACTTGTTCCAAATTTATTAGTTACCCACCTTTAAATTATACATAAATCTCTTACTAGACGTCCATTTTTACTGATAAGCTTAGCTTAAAAATTATAAAAAAAAAAATTCAATTAAAAGTGAAAGAAAAGGAGAAGATTAAAATAGGACCAACCCCACTTACACTGTACATTGAATTACCATTTTAAGATCAAGAAAGACATTTATGTTTTCTTTAAATGTTTGATAAGATCCGGTAGATTATATGTTTTGACAAGCAACCAAAAGAACTAGATATTGGTATGGTATATTGACAAGTCATTTTCTAATTGAAAACTACCCATCAAAACATTGAAAAGAGATCAAGATTCCACTCGGCATTGAGAATCAGAATTACAAGATTCTACAGGGTGGAGTAAATTAAATTAAAAATGAAGAGACAGTGAAGGGGATGATGAGAGGGAGACAGGACACAACTGCTGCACAAACAAACAGAGTAATTTAATACAAAAGGGGTAAAATTTTTGAAAGGAAGAAAAGTTGACCAGGTCGAAATCACAAGTGGATTCGTCGACACAACAATACACAGCTTGCAAATCAAATCAGATCAAATCATATCACATCACCATCACATGACGAGTTTTCAAACATGATTGTGTTTGCGTTTCTCTGTGGTAGCTTCTTTGAGAAAAATAGGCGGGAGAAGCATAAAAAAGCGAAGCAATGAAGCATATATGTGATTAAGTGAGATGGGCCCAAAGGCTAAGTGGGACCATATCCATCTAATGATGATCCATCCAAATCCAACAAAGACTTACACCCAATTTCATCCCCATAGGCCATATCACATATCCACATCTCCATCTTCACTCATCATCCACTACTACCACTTTCTTATTAATATACACTGTTAAATCCTTTTTATTGTATTAATCACAAAATTAAGAGCAATTCAGCAAAGCTAAGATGAAATCACAAAATAGAGCTCTCTTTATTACATGACATTAACTTATTACATGATGAGATTGGGATCACGATCAGTGATTTTTGCTTGGACAAGGCTAAATTCTGCCACTGCCCCAGAACACACACACCATCCCTTAAAATTACACGATATCTTATTATATATCAGACACAAGAAATAAAATTAATAATAATAGTAACAATCCCTAAACTGCTATTCTTTCATTGCTTTTAAAACTAGAGAAAATCCCAAAAGCTGCAATCTTTCTCCCAACTAAAAAACTGGACATTTTATTGCAACTACGCTAGCCAACCATTCTTGAATATTTCTCCCTATAACAATTAACAACCCTATACTAACTTCAACAATTTTGTTATTCAACCAAGTTTTAGTGAGGTAATTGAATCCTTGCTTGCTTCATAAACTCAATAGGTCCATTCTTGAGGCAGGCGTATTTCATGGTTTGGCACTACCTCTTCTGACCGCCCACTTAATCTCTGTTGCATCATAAAAGCATTTCTCCGACTAACTAATGCATCTGTGCAAACAAATCACACAAAAACAAAGAACCCAAATAAGCAAACAAATCACACACCCACACACTTATAGTTCTTTAATTAAAAATCATATCACTCACCGTATTCTGTCAAAAAAGCCTCAGAAAATCGTACTTCACCAGTCGCATTGGGTTCGTTGGTGTTGAACTTCAGAGCATGGACAGCCTTCACCGGAAGCTGGACAGATGGACAGCCTGGCGAGGAAAGAGACAACACATTGCATGTTACAAACAGAAAGTGAAGCTGAAATCAAAAGTTCAAAACAGAGTATCAGAGAAATAAATATGGAAGATGTTTATTTATTTACTTGATTTTTTGCGAGATTCAGGAGGATTTCCATATTGGCGAGGCAGAAAAACCCCTGTTCCGGCACATCCCCTTTTGGCGCCAGATCCAGACCCGTTAGGATGAACTTGACCCGGTCGATTTTGGTGATGAACTTGCAGGGTCGGCCATGAAGATTGATGCAAGGACACACCCTGAAACGCTGCGTTTCGCCCTGTTTTTTGGATCTGTTGTTGTCTCTGTGCTAACCAGTTTGCTTTGGCTTGTCTTCCCCAAACCGAAGCACACTGTTGCTTCAGCATCTGCAAAAATAATCCCACATGCACAGTAAGAAAACCATGGATTTTTGGAAATAGCTTGGATAAAGCAGGAGGGTAGGGTAAGGGTTTTTTTCTCACATGGGAGGGTTGGGTGAGAGTTTGAGTGAGTCTCTGGTTCGAAGGGGGGTTTCGTGAAGGAGGAACAAGGATTCCTCTGTTTTGAAGGTCGTATTCATACATGCTGGTCACTTGGTCATTCATCTTCAACCTCGCGACTTGGCCGACGGCGTAAATGACATCCCAGGCGTCGTTCTCGGCGGAAAACGGCGTCGTCGGCGGTGACGGAACCTGGGAAGGTCCGGTGGGGCTTCCGTCGCCGGAGCCGAATCCACTCAATATCGACTTAGGAGACCCGGCTTTGGCCAAAGTTTTGTGAGTCTGAAAAAAACCCCAAATTAGTTTGAGTTTCACCAGAAAGAAAAGAAAAGAAACCGAAGAGGGTTGAAATTGTTACCTGAGGTTTGTCGATGGCGGTAATGAAAGGGCGAGATTCATGAGTGAGACGGCGAGTGAGGGCAGCAAAGAAATCGTCCTCGAAGGGGTCTTTGGAAGAAAGCCAGAGGGGTGCGTGATGAAGAGATTGAGCCATGGTCTCAGCAAAGAATGGAAAAGAAGAGAGTGAGTGAGTGAGAGGGGAAGGAGGAAGTTGCTGGTTAAGGAAGATTTAATAATGAGAGGGAGGGAGGAGAAAGACTGAAAGAGTGAGACCCCACAGAGAAAAAGAAACAAGGGAAGGGAGAGTGGAGTGGAGTATAGAATGTAGAAGACAAGATGCTTTTATTAAGGTTTCAGGGTCCCTCTGAGACAATTCAAATATCAAACAAATTGAGAGAGAAAGAGAGAGAGTATGCAAAACACCTGCCATTTGTCTACTCCCAACGCTAATCCCAATTTATCAACCCTAACATTACACAAATTTAAAAATAAATCCTACTCTCTCTCAACAAATTAAACCATCGTTTCTTATATATTCTCTCCTATTCGGACAGAAACAATGAAACATCTTCAAAACCTATGTTTTCTTTTCCATTAAATTTAACTTTTGAATTAAAATCATTTCATATCAATCTCTTCCATAATTAATAATTTATATTATAAAATGAGTGTGGTTTAGTCATTCAAATTTCATCTTTATGTATGAAAAGCATTTTGTCGTCACTCATTTATCTTTAAATAGAGAATTTACAGTAAATGAATTAGTTACTATTCCCTGCCATTGATACTTTTAGTTTATAAAAAAAATAATTTATATCATAAATATTACTTACATAGTTCCTCAATATAAAATAATTTGTTTCTATACTCTTTAACAAATTCTAGTTTAAGTTTGTTACTCCTCTCCATGTTTTCATTCTTTACAAATTTTCTCTAAACTCCATACTAACTTAAGATGTATATTAATGGAAGCATTGAGAAAAGAGAAACAAATTGGTTCAAAACCAAATGTTTAAATTAATTGAGGAGTTTTGCTTGCATGATGATATTATAGGTTTTGAAATCAAATTTGAAAGTTGAATGAAATGTTGGTCAGTAATGGGGGGAGTTGGCATTTGGCAAGCGCTTTGCCTGAATTCCACTTCCACCGTTCCAAATTTGTCTATACTTTTGGGTAATTCCAGAATTTGGCCGGATTCACTTTCAAAAAATTTTAAAAGCTTGTGACGTACTCTTGATTTAAATTATTCCTAATGTCATTATTTAATTTAGTTAGTGATTAGATCTGCCGTTGATGCTGAATTGCTGACTCTGATATTAACATTAATTAATTTATGATAATTTGAAATAGGTGGGGTTCACTATGTCACGTTAAGGAAATGGATCCTCTAGAGTTCATTTCTCTACATTTCTTGTAGAGTATGAGAGAGAAAGGAAGAGAAAAGAAGAGAGAGAAAAAGGAAATTTGGTTTTTGTATATTTTTATTTCATGGAATTCATATTTTAAGTCTAACTCCACAAGAAATGCATGGAAAAGAACTCTAGAGGATCCAAATCCGTCACGTTAAGCCATTATTCAAACTAGCTAATGAATATGCCTTTCTGGTTTGCTGAGATTATGACGATTGGCTATCCCCATATGCATGCAGATACGCCATCGCTGTATCTGCATATGGATGGGACTCCATTCATCTTTCATCATAACTCTACACAATGCTATATTTTCCTTACCATGTAAGATTTGTTTTTATCCTTTTTTTTTTCAAAAATGATAACTTACTTGCTTGTCAGTGGAAAATAAATAAATAAATTGACTATTTATTTATGATTTAGTCTTTAAAAATTAAACGTTAAAACTTTATTTTAGTCCCTATGTTTACCTTAAATTTTATTTTAATCCTTAATGCTTTTTAACAGTTTCATTTTAGTCTCTAATTGTTTAATATAGTCGTGTCTCTTTCGTTTCAATTTTCAATGCATCAAAAGAAGAATTATGAGTTATTCTTGATGAGTTATTTCTTTGTCAGTTAGAACTATCAGCTAACGACGTCAAATAGTACTCAAAAATTTGGTATTCATGTTTTGACCTAACTCACTTTCAATGTATTATTTGACTTCATTTATTGATATTCTCAACTAAACAAAAAGAAAACTATTCAAGTGTAATCCAAAGTTTCGATTGCATTACATTCAAATTTAAAATAAAAGGGATATTATAATTTCATGAAAAAAAGAGATACTTAATTTACTCTAATATTTACCACGAATCTTAATAATATTTGCACTTTTACTTAATTATGTCCCCCCTGTGGCCATGCTAAACGTGCATTTTTGATAAAATGTTTTTTTTTCTCACAACAAAATTGGATTAATTAAAAAAATGGAAAATTACACATAAGATCCTTGTGGTTTAGCACATTTTTAGAAAGAGTCCATGTGGTTTAAAAAGTGACAAAAAAGGGCTTTGTAGTTTGCTCCGTTAACAAAAAGGGTTCCAACATCCAAAATTTAACAGAAATTTTGACTAAAATACTATTTTAAAACTCTAACTATTAATTTTTCGTAGATTTCAAAATATAAGATGCTCTACTAACCAATCAAAAAAAAATTTAAAATATACCTTAAGGACACATGTTAGATAAATCCAAATAAAAAAAAAGAGAAATGATATGGAGGGGTAGAAAGTTGGGATACCACACTTCTTAACCAATCAAATATCTTGAATAGAGTCAATTTTTTTTAAAAAAAATTATATATACTAAAATAATAATAATGTAGAGAAAGAAAAGAAAAAAATTAATTTGTTTGGGACAATAATAATCACTATAGAATAACGCAAAAAAATAGAATGTTCCTTCAACATGAAATCATGGATGAAAAGAAAGGGTAATGGAATAGGATGACAGTGGAGAGATAAAGAAACAAAAAAAACCAGATGGCATAGCAAATGAGATTTTTGTAGCATTACCCGAAAAGAAATATGGTATTGTTATCGCCTATCGGCCTAAAAAGAAGAGAATGTGGCATCACAATCAAAATATCATATTTTTAAAAAAAAAACAAAATCCACTCTTATCTTCTTCCCTTGTGCATTCACACTAATTCTGAAATATTGCCATGGACGGCGCCACCATCCTCAACTGCCGTTGCTGGCCTAATCTCCACTTTCAAAATTAAATTACTAATGTTAAGAAATATGCTAGTGAAAATAGCCCAAGAGGGGGGTGAATTGGATTTTTAAAGATTTTTCTTGTAAATAAATTAATCCTTTGAAACACTTTCCTTGAGAAATGAATTGTTTCCTTAAAATATAAAAGTCAAGGTTCTTTTAAAATACTTCCTTAAGAATTGAATCTGATTCGTTTTAAGAAATATTCTTTAAAAGGTTTGCAAGTTAGAAAACGCAGGATAACTACCAAATACCAGAATACAGGAGAAATATAAAAACTAAGGAAGGAAACAGCAACACAAGAACTTTTAGTGGTTCAAATAAGGGTATGATCCTTGATACGGAAATTTCCCTTATCCTACATCCACACCTCTAACCAACTAGCTAGAGGTCTATATATATATATATATTGTATCTCAATACAATCTGCAAGAAGCTTGGGATCACCTCTCAAGGTTTTACAACTTAACCCAAAAACCACTCCAAGGACAGTCTCTCAGGATATTGCTTCCTACGGAACCACACACGGCTCACCTCTACAAGGTTTCACCCTAGAAGCTCACTTTTACCTCCTTGAAGATTTTTTTCTCACACTTAACTCACAAATTACAATTTTTCTTTTTCAGATTTATCTCTAAGAGATTTCACTCAAGAACTATGAGCACAAAGCTCCAGGAAATCGCACACAGCAATACTAAGGATGATCACTCAGGATGCACACAGCAATAGCACTTTTTAGCTTCAATGATCAGAGTCTTCTTGCTTCAAGCTCTCATCCTTTTATAGTGAAGGGAAATAGCCGTTGGACATATATCAGCAGTAGCAGCACAAAGTTGGCATTTCCTTGAATTTCGTTAATTAAGTATAAATGTAAAATCCGATTTTTGGTTGACCTGCAATAAAGGATAATGCAATCAGTGTATGCAGCTTAAATGTAATTGATCAGAATCGTGGACAGATATTATACTATTATGTAAAGAATGATTCTGATGTCCATCAAATCAAATTGTTTCCTGATATAGAGATATCCAGTATTAATGATGACAAGAACCAATTAAGCAGATCTAATTTATTAGCGCATTAGTGATATAGAATTATGCCTTCGGTACAAATGTTTCTAGATAAAGATTGAAGCACATTTCCAATTCCAATTTAAAACACGTGGTGACTAATTCAAAACTTGATTTGCGCTAAAGGATCCTGAAGTATTAATCGAAGGAATCGTTTGCAGCGCAGACCTCAGGATAAACAAATTTTTGTAAATAATCAAAAACTATTTGATATTGAATTTTAGTCCAACAACTAATACTCGAGAAAGAGTGAGAGAGACCTCAAATTAAAACATAAACAAAAAAAAAATGGCAGGTGAAACCCTTGGAGAATCCATTGGAATTAAAGAAGAGCTCATCAAGAAGGCAAGCGTCCTCTTCTTCTAAGCTCACAAATTAATTCGAGGTCTCTCTCTCACTCTTTCTCAATCCCGCCGTCCATGGCAGTTTTTTTCAGAATCAGTGTTCATGAAAGGTGAAGGCTAATTTTGGGAATTTCAAATGAACAAAACGAGATTAATCAATTATGGAATATATTGACTGCAATTGCATCCTCAAAAGAAACTGGTTGCAAGTGTGGATACACAGGTGAAGAAGATAAGACTGGATTAATTGTTCAAAGTTCATCGATTTTCATTTTTAACAGTGACACGTCATCACTTAACAGCCAGATCATCAAGTTAACTAACGGTTAATAACGGAGGGACCAAAATATAGATGAAAGTGTAAAGTTGAGGGGCTGGGTTGTAATTTCTTACAATTTAGAGACCAAATCGTTGACTCAGTAACAATTGAAGGACCAAAAGATAGGTTTTCTCTTTTAACTTTATTATTTATTGGAATATTGTAAAATTTATGTTGTACCAAAAAAAATATAATCATAAACTTATAAACGAGGCAAAGAGATACGAGTATGTAATACACTCCATATTAAGAATTTTATATATTTTAATGATTTTAATTATGTAACACACAAAATTACCATTTTTTTCAAATTGGTCCTCCTTAAATTTTGCTTATCAATTTGATCTCTCACAAATGTTTAAGTTATAAAAATTAGTCATTTCATTCAATTTTTAATAAAGTTAGTGATGTGACACCTTTAAATGATGATATGTCAAGTTAAATGATTATGGAATGATTAATTTTGTATCATCACTTAACAGTATCCCGTCATCAACTTCGTTAAAAATTGAATGGAATGACTAACTCTAATAACAAAAACGGACTAAATTGAGAAAATAAAATTAATAATCAAATTTAACAAAATATAATACGTGAAAGACCAAAATAGAATTTTAATCTATTAATTTGTTACTAAATAAAAAAGTATATCAACTTCCAATCCTAACAAGTAGCGAGACACATCATAATATCATATAGAATTGGAGAATTTACTTGACAAAATGCCAATCGTAAAATTAATTTGACAATGACATAAGAAATTGAGTGGTATATATGCCGCCGTAGTTGAAAACACAAGCAATTTGTGTGGGGCAAGTGCGGGCATGTTTGGGAGCCTCTACTTTCTTATTTCATCAGATTATCATCTCATTTACAACATCATCTCATTTCTCTTTTACAATTATTAATCTATCCCTACTTATACACCTATAATTACCTATGCTTTAATACAAATATAAAAAAAAAAAGAATTAGACAAAATAGTAATTTTACATACCCTCATTTATTACACTTATAATTTTCTCTCTCCATCTATCATTTCTCATCATTTTTTTTCTCTTCCACTCATGCACTCCTCTCTCTCTCTCACACACACATACACCTCTCTCTCTCTCTTTCACACACTCACACCCACACTCTTATATATATAT
>QANZ01008128.1:43401-67278 GCA_003254925.1 Chamaecrista fasciculata
CAAACCCAGAGGTTCACCACCATCTTAAGCACGTCTTTGTGCTTTTTTTCTCAACTTGGAAAAAAACTGCTTCTTGAACGTGTCTTTCTATGTTAGTGGGGTAGGGAATATCTTATCATAATTAATTAATTAAATTCTGAAAGATATTTCCCATAAAAATCTCCCCACTTTCATGATCTTTGTTAATTAATTAAATTAATTAATTTAATTAATTAACACACTCAATAATAATAATTATTATTATCATTATTAGATCATTTTTGACTAGGTCCAATCCATCAAGGGTGGACCCATAATAGTTAGGGACTAATGATAAAATTTACTAAGGACCAAGATAAAACTATTAGAAAATATTAAAGATCAAACAAAAATATTAAAATTTAGGATAAACATTGAGCAAAACAGATTTTGGCCAATATCTATACTATATTATATGTGTGAGGGTGCTTTTGATTGGTAAAAAATAATTAAATTAAAAATTTAAAAAACAAGAAATAAACATGTGGAACTTGATAATTGGCTAACTATATAGATAATGAGAAAGAGAAAATAGTAGATAAGATTTAAAAAAGTAAAAACTTATTATTTGGTCTTTTAATTTTTACACTTCTAACGATTTAGTCCTTAAATAATAATAGAAATATACTATTTAGTCATTGAACTACAAATGTCAAATCAAACTTAAAGGGGCAGTGTATATATATATATATATGGCTCAAGGCTTCTAGCTAGTGCGTTGACTATCTTTGGCCTCTATGAATTTCTTTTACACCTTACCCATTCTTCGTAAATTAATGGAAGTAGGTAAAAGGTTGTTGAAAGAGATAGTGTAAGTGAAGTTAAAAACATAAGATTTGTCCTCCGACAAATCCAGGCCATTTAAAAAATGGAAAAAGAAACAACAGCCCATATATATATAGTTGTAGAAAAACAAACAAGGAAACAGCTTAAGGCTTAAGAATATAAACTATTTGGATGTTTCTGGATGAATGCGATTTTTTACATTGAATATAGAGGACTCTTTCACACCCACTCAAAGACTTCACAGCTTATTTTGATCTGATTAAACAAAAGAGCACCAAATTCCAGCAAGAGGACAATAATTCGTGTTACAGTAATAGAGAGGTGTCTTCGTCTCAACCTTTTTAGTAACATGGGCTACACTGCTTTCGCTTTATTACTTTTTCCTTATGAATATGTTGTCCTCGCTGTGCTACAGTCATCACCATCTGGGGCTACTTATGCTGCACATGCCTACCTTTTTATGTTGCAGATTAATATCCTCAATTCAATTCATTTATCCACTTTCCATGACTTTTCTTTTAGGCCCTTCGAGGATTATTACGTTTCTTCTGTTTATGGAATTGCTTTCACTGTCATATGTACAGAATTACATACAGTATATATATGCCTTGAAGTTCAAGTTTAAGCTTTTCATTTCAGCCACAAGTCATTAAAAGAAATTCATGTCCATTTGTTATATTCTGGAGAAAATTTACTTCATGATTTTAAATTTATCTTAAAATTATGATTTAGTCCATATATGAATTCTTTTTTACCTTTGATCTTTTTACAAACAGTAATTCTTCAGTCCACATAAAAATAACATTTTAAAAATTATGTACATCTTATATTATATGGCTCCACCCTTTTCTGGTCGTCCATGTTTAAAACTATAGTCTATGAAATTAAAATTAAGAGAAAATTTACTATTTGGTCTCTCTTTCTTTACTAAGTTAACAATTTAGTCTCTTATTTATTTTACATACATATTTGCGTGCCCGTTAGGACACACAAAGCCCCTAGTTTTTAATATCTACAGACTCAATTATAATTTTTGACCAAATTCAAGGACTAAAAAAAATGTACATTTTGTTTTAACTGTTCGTTGTCTTCAAGCTTATGTGCTCAATGAATTTGCTAAAGGATTATGGGAAATATGAAAAATAAACTATTGAATATGACATGATACATCTTATATTATATGGCTCCATCCCTTTCTGGTCGTCCATATTTTAAAACTATAGTACAAAATTAATAATAAGAGGAAAATTATTATTTGATCCCTTCTTTTTTACTGTGTTAACGATTTAGTCCCTCCTTTATTTTACATACATATTTGTGTGCCCGTTAGGACACGCAAAGCCTCTAGTTATAAGATATGTTTGGGTTGAGAATTAAGGAGGAGAAGAGAAGTGAGGAAGAGAGGTTTGAATCATCTTCCTTTTATTTAGAAAATTGAGAAATGTAGAAAGACAGAATGAGAAATTAACATTTAATCTCTTATTCTCTTTCTTATTTTACAAATTTCAAATACTTCAAATTGAAATATTTAGAAAAATATTTACTTCCAAATAAGAAGAGGGATATGAAGGATTAACTTTCCCTTCCTCTTCCTTCCCTCCTCTTCTTTTCTTCTTATGAAATTGAAAGAAAAAATCAGTAGAAGGTAAGAGTAAGCGTCAAAATATCTTGTTCAGTTTGATTTTGAATAAGAAATGCTAGTGTCATATTTAATTCTAGGACATATAAATTAATTATAGATGATATCATATCGCACTAATAGAGTTGCTTTTGAAGAACACACGAGTGTGACTACACTTGAAACCCTGTTTTTAGGGCCTGTTTGGCAACTCAACATCTCAATCTCATCCTATTTCAATCCTAATCTCAACCTAAAATTAGATGAACAGTCCAGTTTGAGTGTTTGTGTGGCACATAATCTCATCTCAATCTCATCCTAATCCTCATCTCATCCAAAGCATCATCCCATTTATCATACATTTACTAATCTACCCCTATTTATATACCTATATTTACCTACACTCTAATACAAATATAAAAAAGATAATTAGACAAAATAGTAATTTTACATACCCTCATTTATTACACTTATAATTTTCTCTCTCTCCATCATTTCTTATTAATTTTTTTTCTCTCCCTCTCACTCACTCACAAACACACACAAACTTCTCTCTCTCCTTTTCTCTCTATCTCTCACACACCCACCTACCCACTCCCTCTCTCTCCCTCATATATATATATATATATATATATTATATATATATTATATATATATAATTTATATTAATTTAATTAAACAAAGATGTTTTTGTCTATTTGTAATGTTGTTTTTTTTAGTCCCAACATTTCTCTATTTCTTTTGAGTAAAAATACAATTGAATCCCTAAATTATTTTTTAAGTTACAATCTTCTATTCTATTTACTGTATTTTTTTAAAAAAGAGAAAAAAATTACTTATCTTCACTTTTATAGGCATTTTAGTCCTCAAACTATGAGCTCAATTTCCTTGGCTAGTAAAACTATTTTATGTTTAGTTTTTTTCTCAAACTATGAAAATAGTTTGATTTTGGTCCTCAAACTATTTGTTGTTCTAAATTCGTGTCCAAATTCATCCGATGATTATTCGCTATGGATAATGGAGAAATAACGGTTATTTTTTTGTTGGGAAAATACACAAGTTTCCATGTGTTTGTTATTTTTCTGGTTCGAATCATGGGTAGCAAAAAAATTGCAATGTTGTTTTGTTGGGAAATTACAAAGTTATGGACCAAATTGTACATTTACAATCATTTCCATATTACTTGCATTCTGGTCCCACGATATTGTTTGTTATTTTTTGCACCTTGCAAATAAAAAATATACCCGATTGTTGACGGTACAAGCTTTGTTCGAGCCCCGAGTACAGATATTAGGGACCGATTCTTTGGACCGATACAATGTTATGGACCAAATTTTATGTTTACAATACTTTTCATGTTATTTGCATTCTAGTCCCCAAAATATTACTTATTATTTTCTTTATATTCAAATTCATAAATGTGCCCCATTATTCATGGCTGGGATTCTCTACGAGCTTTGAATTATCACTCACACATGTTAGGGATTGATTAATTGGCCGGATACAAATTTATGGACCAAATTGCATTCTCAAAAGAATTTTAATGTTATTTTCATTTTGCCCCATAATCTCATCCAATAGGATGGACCAAAATCCATCATCCTATAGGATTGAGAAATCACGCTTTCCAAGAGCATCTCATCCAAATATCATCCCAGTCAAACCCCACCCAAACACCTATAATCTCATCTCAATCTCAATCTCAACATCATTATTTCATACCATTTCTACCCCTATACAAAATAAATAAATCCAACAACCTATTTCACCTAACCACAATCATTACATACCCTTTTATATAATTTCACACCCTATTATACATCATTTTCTCTCAAACCATCCAAACACCACTACATAATCTCATCTCATCCTAATTTCAACATCATCTCATCTCATCTCATAAGTTGAGATTGGATTGAGCTTTTTGCTCCCAAACAGGCCCTTAGGTAGTTGGGTATAGTTCAACTAAGAAATGCACTCAGATTACTCTAAACAAAATGATAGAGGATTGATTATTTGTTGATTAATATCCGTAGGAAAGTAATACATATAATGATATAATACATGGATAAAAATATAATAAAACCTAGTTGTGCACGAACATGCTTTCATGGATCTGCGGGAAAGAGACGTTGTGTCGGAGAACTCTGTTTTAGAAGATTCTTGGAAAAGCAAGTGCCACTACAGAATCTAGCACCGCCTTGACCAACTACCATTTTTCTTCCACTCATGTCTCCACTACCCTCATTAACAACGAAACAATCATACTAGTGACAACAATTGTTTAACAAAAAAACACTACACCACATACCAACCTAGAGCATAATGAATGCATTTTATCCATACTCGCCCATAAAAAGTAGTCGCTTATCTTGTAGGAGGAGCATCAAGAAGTAGACCCAAATTTGATAAAGAAAAAATATTATGAAATATTGAAATACGATGCCAGATAATGAAAGGCTTCAAACCAGGACACACTCTCTCTTGCACGTGGGCGTGGCACAAGATTGTGTGTACAAATTTTTTAAAAAAAGTGCATACATGCATTTACAGCCAACTAATTTTCTTATATGTCAAGGTCAGCTATATGAGTGAAGATGCATTTAATGGATGGCCGAGGAGGTCATGATTCATGAATGCACAAGTAGTTCACTGAATAAATGACCACAGCCTATAGCACATGCATTTATTTAAGTAGCACTGGGAGTGTTATTACTTTAATGAAGTGCAGTATACCTGTCTAGATAATATTCATCTTTTGTCACTGACCATATTCAATGAGTATTAGGTGTCAGGTTAAGAGAAAATATGAGCTGAACAACAATCAGCCACGTAGAACAAAAGAATCACAATCTCACATGATAAGTAAAGACGTGCAGCAGATTATAAATATAAACAAATAAAAAGGCAAAATAGCCAAGCGATTGTAAATTAAATATTTCCATTTATTTATTTATTTCAATCAAGGATGCAATTTGTTCTGTTAAAATGGAGCAATAGCATTAAGCTCTGAATCGTTTTACAACATTACAATTGTCTAACTCGATTCTGAGAAAGAATACATCATTTACATTATATTAGAATGAATGGATTGCCACTATACTGTTGACTGTGAATTTTTCATATCTACATCATGCATACAGCCCAGAATAAACCATTTTATTTGGTTTTTACTGGGTAGATAAAAACAACAGAAGCTATGATCCTCATGTAGTACCTACTATACACAAGGAATGTGTAGTATATGCATAATATGAAGTAACCTGATTGGCAAATCGCGTCAGAGGGAAAATCATTGCGTCAGAGGGAAAAGGAAATTCACGAATCAGTATTGACACGAACAAGAGCACCCCAAAAGGTTGATGTTGGCTTTTGCTCTTTCTCCAGAGATATCTTAGTGACCATCAAAGAAAATTGAAATTATTTCACAGAGCAACTAATTGAATTAAGTTAAAATTATGACCATGTGGTAGTAAATGAAACACAAAACATCTGAGATACCTACACAGAAGTAAATCATAGTCTGAACTTTGAATGTCCAAAATAGATGGAATGAGAGCTAAAACATCCATTTAAAGTCCAAAAAGCATCTAAAGTTGAATTGAAAATTTATTAGGTATTTTACTCGAGAGGGGATCAGCTTAACTTGACAGAAGATAATAATCAATCCAGATAACAGATGTACAAGGAACTACTTGAAATTACTTCCGTGAGTGTGTGTGTGTGTGTATGTATGCACACTTTAAAAGAAAAAAAGAAACTACTTGGAGTTACAGATTAGAACATTTCTGCTTTGTCACACACCTGAGATATTTTCCTCGCTCATTCCAGTTTCATACAATTTCTCAATATCCACTAGCGCCTTATGGTTATAATATAAGGAACTGGCATGTAAGAGATTGGCTAGGTATATGGTACGACTAATTGGCTTACCAAGAGAAGATCCTCATCTGTGCCAAAGGCTTTGCGAGCTTCTTCTAAGGACTTTGAAGAGATCCTCTTGTGTTTCCTGCATATTTTTCAGGGAAGATTGAATTTATATATTTAGAAAGACGACCAAACAATTCTCTTCTCAAAGAAATTCTAGGCCATAGTTCATCCATTCAAATAATATATAAAAAAAAATGTCATCTTTCAAAAAAATTGTTCGAATGAAGAAAGCAAACTCTGGTAAAAAGACCAACATAATCTACCAGCAAAACCAACCACAGATAAAAGGAGATCAAGCAATCATGAACACACAGTGGATGCATTTTGATAAGAATATGCAGATGGAAGTCACGCTAAAAGCATGCAATTGAAGAACAGGTTGTATGCCCTTGTTACTGCACTCATTAGGTAGATTAGTGATCAATTTAAAGTCATAGAAGTAGCATTAATGACGCAGTACCATCTTCAAACTTCACAACCCCGAATAATAACCACATAAGTGACATTAGTAACTATGACCTAACAAGAAATTTAGCATGATCATATATCAAGTCAAGGAAACAATTGCTCCCTCCAACAATTATTGTCAAAAGCTTAGTGAATAACTGTTAATAGACTTTGTCATCAGTATATTCAAACATCTATTTCATAAACAATGGAGTTGGAAAGCACTTTCAAAAATCACATATATCTAAGTTCTTAACATAGAAAGGTGCTTCCTAGATGATAACCAGAGAAAAAGGGGCAAGCAGAATCAATTGAAATAAGATGGCATAGTATTACATCTAGTAACTTTAAGCTGCCTTGAAAAATGAGTTGTAATGGCTTATGGTTGCATCACTTAAAATATGTATAAGATCTTGTCCCTTTAATTTGAGAACTCAAACTGGATAGATGTACCACTGACGCGCTCTATATTCTTTTCTTGTTTTGCTTGATATCGTATGTAAAAAGACTGCAATGTGTATGCAAAACATTGTCATAAAAGTATGCAGAAGATATTTCTGTCATTATGAAGAGCTTAAGGAAACACATAACCAACTATAAATACATGCAGCAGAGTATGTCATTTAAATTTTTTTAACACTGGTTTTTTTCTTTTCTTTTTCAAACATGGGAAGGGGATTTTGTTTTTGTGGGGGGGAGTGGAGTTCAGGACTAGATAGCAATATTTTAATACACATTTCAAACTGTATTATAATATTGGACAAAATTTTATAGACCTAGAAAATTACTTGGCTTTTACCTCATTATTTAGGAATAACTGCGACTAGATAATATTATTCCACGATAACAAATTAACAATAATTTCTCTCATATTAATGATAATTTGAATGAATTAGTGATCCAGTAGTCAGTAGAACCAATTTTTGTGATCTGAAGACAATTGTAAATATCATGATCATGAGCAAATCTTTTCACGGAAGCATAAATTTTAGCATCTAAGAAGCGAAAAGAAAATATATATATTCTCTGGTTAGCATTGGTATAAAGAGGAAGAGCTTAGGTACCTAGAACTGGCAGGATCTCTAATCTCAAACATATCTGCTCCAGCATCATAGCCACAGATCAAGACATAGTGACCTGTCAAAGGCAATTGCTTGCTTAGAAATGGATTTTATAATGCTTGGAAATAGCAAAATAAGTATGAATCTGTACAGGAGAGACTGACTGACTGGCCTCACATTAGATAAAAGAATTCAGCTTTCTTTATGATTAGAAAGCAAGCAACATTTTGAATGTATCTATCATAGCAATAGCAAGGAATAGTTTGAATATGTCTGAGCTGCACCACTCTCCCTTCCATATAGTTTCCAAAATAGTGATGCTCAAAATTAAAAACAAGCCTAAACTGTTTATCAATGGATCAGTTTGTGATTAAAAATAAAAAAAATGAAACTCTCAACAATTCTTGATCTATGGTTTAATTAAGAGTCAGAAATACCCTTACCACAAAATAACGCAATTACCATGCCTTTTATATATATTTTTTAGTAACTATAAACTGAGAAATACTTGCTGCTAAATTCCATGAAGAAAAGAGGCATCAGAGGGTTTAAACTGGAAAGAAACTATTCCTACGTTCTGCCTCTGTAATTCAATCATCCCCTTGCTCTTGTATCTGCCTCAGCCTTCCATTACTTAGCTACTAGGTCTGCCACAGAATTTCTGCGCATTCAACTTCCGATATAATTTTTCTACTTTCTTATACTTTCCTCTCTTAATTACATAGACATAACTGCAAATTTTTTATAACTTGCAATAACCATAACTTGAAATACTAAAAACTGCCTTATACCAATACTTGCATCCTGTCATGTAAAACACCCGATAGTGTACATTAGCAACAAGAGCACTTACATATACCATAGTTGTTCACTAAATATGTTATTACATACACTTAGTAAGGAAGGTTGGGTAATAGTAACATCCATATAGAAAAAAAAAATTAAAATACCTAAGATTATGTTAAAACCAAGATATTACGGCTAACCTGTGTAGCTAGAATTGTTGCAGAAGATAGCTGGGACATGAACATCTTCTTGCCATACATGACTAAGACAAAAAGTTTTAAAAGCAAATAAAAATTCTCCATCTCCAAAGAAAATGACATAATTACAAGCAAAAGAGTGAGAAAGTTACAGAAGGATTTACGTTGTACTACAGTGGCAAAATTTGTAAAAGAAAAATGATAGAGATTAGAGAATATAAATGAATTGAATTGATTTGCCTCAGGTGCTATTAAACTAGGTATTAGCATTTTGTGTATACAAATTTCATATGGATTAAGTATCCAAGGCAATGATAAATAAACAAGGGATCAAAGAAGCAGTACCTCAATTTGCTGTGGTCAACTAACGCAATCGCAATGTAGTTTCCAGATAATATGAGAATAGAAATCTGTTCTCTGCTAACTGACCGACACTGTATAAGATGGGAATATTTGTGAAGAAAATATCAAATTTATAAGCTCAAATAGATTATTCAAGAAGGGAAAGAAAATGAATGAGTATAAACTTCTGTTAGCTTTCCATAGCCACAGATTTAACTGGAAATATATATATATATATATATGATAAAAGTGCAACTGATTTCATACCCTTCAATTTTTATTCATCAAGATAAATAAATGTACTAATAGAACCATTAATTGATAAGAGGAGAGGGGAAATAAAAAGAGCTGATACAATTGTTCTTTATCTTCGCTAATTGGTTATCTGAGATCCTTCTGCCTAAAACTCTGAAACTGAGTGGAAGCCCAAAAAGATTTAGCATACCTGTATATTGATTCCAGCCTCCCTTGCTTTCTGGAATAGGCTATCAACTCTCTCGAGATCATTAGGCAATTGCTCCTGTACAATATTGAGAACAAAATCTTTTCAAGTTATGGCAAATAAAATGATACAACACGGAATGTATGATGAAATTGTATATCAGTGCAGTAAAGCCATAAGCAATAAGACATAACAAAAGTTTACAAACACAAAAACGCTAAGAAGGATGAGGAGGATCAAAAAGAAGCAACACTTTATTTTTTCTCCAGACACCGATACTAATTAAAGAAGGCACATGGGGTGGTATATCACTATTTAATAATAAAATGCCATTTAGTTGTGTACATTGAGTAATGTACTCTTGAATAATAATTTGACACCAATATATCTGAACAACTTTCTTTCTTATCTCAAATGAAAGCTCAATCAGTGAGTTCTGAACTTTTGATAGGTAAGACATGTCTCTGCATTTACCAACAATAAAGGGCTTGTAACTGTTTCTTTATGGAAGTGTATTACCTTGTAAAATGATTCAACACAATAGTTTGGATTTGCACCTATCGTCACTGTGAAGTAGATAAAACTGACAGAAAACTTCTGAAGCAAATACGCCAAATCAACAGTCCAAATGCTGAAAGACAGTAGCCAAGAATGAGATAAATGAGAAGTCAATCACATATTTTTTTATTTTGAATTGTGATGTTCTTCTGTTTTTGTATTTGATTGTTATGAGAATAGAGACATCTTGAAATTGTCAACAACTGATATTAAACAATGACCAAAAGGCACATGGATAAAACTTTCAGAATTAGACCAGATTAGCATTTCATATATCAAAGCAACTAGGAATTCTGAGATTTTGTAGAAGAACAAACCTAGTTGTGCAGCATAGTTCTGCCAGTGCTTGAATATCACAATTGTTAACACCAACAGTTTTCAAAACCATCAAGACACAAGCAAGGCCACAATCCCATGTGTGTGACTGGTTTACGTGTGGTACCTATAAAGCATGATTGTGTGATAAGTGTGATAAAACACGTTTAAGATATATAACATTAAGACAAGAACATTTACAGTGTAATGTATGAACATAAGGCTAAAATGTAAATAACACACTTCAACTTTGACACTTTGCAAATAGCCTTCTTTTGTATTAATTTTGGAAACAATCCCACTCAAACTGACAACATTCGGCATTGGCAAACATCCCATTCAATTTAAAATTTCACAAATTTATTTGTTGAATCAAGTTCTACCTAATTTTCAGATCAGTTTATCCAATTTCCAAAAAGTACAGGGGATATTTTCCAAGGGGCCAAAGTTAAACGGGTTTATTTTCTTGTTAACCTAATCAGAAAGATATCATCCAGATATTACATAGCACTTACTTCAACAAAATGTGAGCGCCGTAAGGAGGGAAGATTGCAACCTATGTTACTTGATGGCTGCTGTAACAAAGAGGGATCTACTGCACTTGAAATACTCCCATTTGTTTCTGTTTCATCTTGTGTCTTGTGATTCTTGTTGAATATAGAGTACAAGGGCCACATCAATGATCAAATTGACTGAGTAGCAGTTTATAGACTACCTGCAGCAACTTTGGCAGAAAACTAAACGGATGTCAACCATAGAACTTTTCTTGTTCTTTCAAATTATATTTACCCGTTACAGAAGACATTGAAGGGTCATCACACAGAAAAAGATGGAAGTATTTCTTAGCGGGATATCAATCAAACAAGCTTGCTCAAGTTATAACCTAAAGTTCACTGTTGAATTCTACAAAGTCTAGAATGAAAAACCTTGACATTTGAAAATTTGACATTGAGTGGGGACTGGGGAGCAACTTCATTGAAATTGGACATGGCCAGTATCACAAATAAATGCACGATCTTTTTGCTGTAAAATAATCACACCAAATTTTTCTCAGAAACCCAACTTAAGATCACAAGTTTGGCGGAACATCACATTAAGCTCCATGTGAAGCAAACACAAATTGTCGGATCACATTGAATACCCGGAAAAAAAAAAAAGTTCTTGCTGGACACAGGAAATTTACGGTAACAAAACAAGTTCAACTACCGGAGGTGAGAAGAGTGTTGAACGGATTCTCATCACGGTTTTGTTTTTCATTTTTCATTTTAAAAATATGGAATGATTCAGAGTACGCGACAGGAAATGATCAAAACAGCTCCGAAAATGATCAATTTTCACCAAACACCTGAAGATTTACGTCCAAAACAAACATATTCAGCAATTAGAACAACTAATCAGTTCATTAAACGATAAAACGTGGTATTACATGAATTTGAATCCACATTAAGTGAATCAACCAATAGCAGCCAATACGAACAAACTCAACGTTTTGTGATACAGAAAATAAGACAGAAAAGTGAAATTGGGAAAAGGAAAGAAAAATTGGAGATATTTACAACATACCAGAGGTTAAGAAGACGCTTGTCGGAGAAGAAGGAAGACAGGTTTGGGAATTTAATCTGGGGCCTTTTTGCATCCTTTTCTTCATTCCTTTGGTATTTCTGATGATTTGCCCCTTCACAATGCGGTGGCTTTCTTTTTCTTTTTTAATTCAAATTAGAATTACTCCGAAATCAGAATATTTGACTTGTTGACTTGGATTTTTTATTATAAACATAGCTTAAAGTTTAACCAATACTATCATGCCAACTGGCATCCTCTGATCTTGCCAACATTTCAGATTTTTTTTTTTATTATTGTGTATGATTGGCAACGTTTTCCAGAGTGGCGGTGGTAGTATAAAACCCAAATAATTTTAAAATCTATATCTAATCTATATCTATATCTATCAAACTATCTATTCAAAAATGGGATTACATGTGCAATCTTCACCAAACTCTAGCAACTCTTACAAGAGGAACCATTCTTACACACTCACACAGCTCATAAGACATCTTCTTGGACAATGCTTATGGAAGAGAGACCATATGGTACCTAGCTTGGTTTAAGGATCGTCAGCATAAGAAGAACCTCTTCGGAGCTTTCCTCATTCAGAATGGTATCGCGCACTTACAATATTACTATAAAACTCAGTAAGTGATTCCATCATAGTCACAACTCTCACTAGTATCCGGAATAGCCTCATGCAACTTAAGAACCAAGGTTTGGACGGGGCCTTAGTTTCCTTGCAAAAAGGCCTTACCACTGACAAGAATTTCAAGAGCATCGGCTACAAGCAGGAGGTGATCATTAAAGATATCATCAACATCTGTCGTCAGCATCACTTCCAGTTCCATGCGGAGCCGCATAATTACAAGCTTTCACCTTTCTTACGTAATTTTTATTTTTGGCTTTTTTAATATGATTTGTATTTTGTAGGCCTTGTCTTTTTTCCTAATATATATATATATACTATATTATATGTGGGAGAAGCCTTCTGGTCGTCCTCCCACATATACATTAGTGTAAAAATTATTATTTTATATATGAAGTCAAAATTTCTAATTAGTCCCAAATGTATGAGATAATTTCAAATTGATCCTAAATATTTTATTTATTTTAAATGAATCTTACATATTTTTATAATTTTTCAAATTGGACCCAAACTTACTCATTTATCAATATAAAAATTTTATGTAATCTTTAACTTTAAATCAATTCAAACGTTACAAACAGCCACGACAAGCCCCTAGTTATATTATATGTGGGAGGAGCTTTCTGATCGTCCTTCCTCTTATACTAAGATAAAAATATTACATGTAATTAAAATAAGAGAAAATTTATTATTTGAACCTCATTTTTTATTTAGTTAACGATTTAGTCCCTAATTTATTTTATAAACATATTTACATGCCCGTTAGTACACACGAAACCCCTAGTAAGTTATATAATCATTAATCTCTTAGCATATTACGTATAAACATAAACTTCTTTTTGTCATCTAAACAAGGCACGGCACTGTAGGGTTAGTCTAAGATGCAAAGTTTAATTTTTGACATGGGATGCAAATATTGATGTGACATAATTATAGCCATTGATGTAATTTAATGCTGAAAAATAATAAAAAAATAAATTTTTAACCAATCACAACTGTGTATGAAGTCACACCACTACTTACATACAACTAACTTTTCCACGTGTCATTATTTTATTAGCTCATGACCGATTGCATCCCATGTTAAGAATCAAACTTTGCATTATAGATTTACCATTATAACAAATTTTATATAGCTACTTTATGCAAATCTTGGCAAACTTTGGTCTAGAGTAGCAAGTGATTGGGCTGAATCCCAAAGATAAAATAGGCCCATAAAACTACTATGATGGGTCAATAAAGGGATCGGGTCGTTGATTTAATGTGAGCCCGTTGGGTAACAATGATTAAATTTTATGTGAGTATAGATATTGTTTCAAATATCTTATATCTTTCAAATAAATAAATAATCCTGACCAAAAAAATAAATAAAAATAAATAACTATGATACTTAATATTCAATATCGTACATTATAAATATTTTATTATTTTATATATATTTAATTGACGAATATTAATGATTTGATTTTTAAATTAAGATATCTTATTATATATCTATTAATAATTTATTAGATAGATATAAAGTATGAATATAATATTATATTAAATAGGATAAATGAATATGAATAAGAAAATCATTGGAGATCCTAGCTCTTGCAATTGTCATCCCTAACAAAATATAAAAAAGAAATGGCAATGGAAAAAGTACTGTTCAATACTTCAATATCATTATTTAAAATGATAAAATACAAAGAGTACGTTGTTCAAATTTCATTTGTTTCATGTGAAAAAATAAATTTCATTAACTTGAATAGTAAATAGTAATGATAAAGGGAGGAGAAACCAGGAGAGTTTTGAGCATATCTCATGTTGGGCAATGGATATGGTTTGATATCCACGCATTGAAAAGGACGTAAAGATAGGCAGACCTCTATCGCTATCAGCCTATCAGTATTTACTATTTAGTATTCACAACAACATTGTTCAAAGTTTCAAACTTCAAACTCAAAAACACAACAAGAATAAGCTGAAACAAGCCAAACGTAAGAAAACCACACGCCATTTGAGATTTGAATACTTAAGTTAATTTGCTTCTGAAAAGAACCTAAAGTGAATAACGATCAATAAATAACAAAACAAGGACCATATATAAACCCCATAAACAAGGGTCATCTCTCTCTCATTTTGAAAGGAAAAATTGAAATTTGAATTTGGTGCTTCATTAAAGGGCACAAACAGCATCATAACTCATTAAGAATATGCAATCACTGAAACAAAGTAAGAACTGTAAGTGGAGCAAAAGAGAAAGGGGTTGGAAAAGGAAATGGCGGGATCCAAGTTTACAGTCCGCAAAAAGTCAAGGAGTTAACGTTGTCTCTACTTTCACAAAAGAGGGATGTTAAAAAGTAAAAGTAACTTTGCTTTCAAAAACACAAATTGCATTTAGGCTTTAGCCTGTCATCCATATATATTGGTTGGGAATTCAACACAAAGAAATTAGTGGAGAAATTTGAATTGAAATACTATTCTACAAGCCATCTACTTTGTAAGAGAAAGGAATATTTAATATGTCCATGGAGTTATAGTTATGGTGAATCATTTTTACGGTGAAGTCGAACAATTTGAATAGTTAATAGTACCATAAGTCATTAACTGACTACTAATTATTGTGGTGCATAGGGGCTAGAAGTGAAAATAAATAAAAATAAAGTAAAATTGCATTAAGACCCCTGAATTTTAAGTTAGGGGCAGAAAATATCTCTGATTTTTAAAACTTGACAGACAGACCTCTTGAGTTTTTAATTGTGCTCACTTAAGACCCTTGAGTTTTAAAATTTGACAGACAGAACTATTGAACTTTCAATTTTGCTCACTTAAAACTCTTAAATAACCTCATTTTTTTAAAAAACTCAAGGATTTTAAGTGAACAAAGTTAAAAATTCACGGATTTATCTATCAAGTTTTAAAACTCAGGGGTCTTAAATAAACACAGTTGAAAATTCAAAAAGTATGTTTATCAAGTTTTAACCCCTAACTTAAAACTCAGGGGTCTTGGTGCAATTTAACCTAAAAATAAAAACACACCAAAACAAGTGAGTGAGTGACTGTGCCACTTTCCCCCTTAAGTCACTTTTCCCTTTCGGCCCGTAGATTAAAGTATACATGCACAAACCTATGCCTAATTAGGCTTTAATTGTAGACCTAATCTTGCTGAAGATCAAAATACTTCCTGATTTTTAGGATATTTTTAGGTTCATCAATCAAAAGTTAATAATTTTTGTCACATAGCATGCTCTTTGACTTTCTGCAACCAAGACAAGAAAAAATGGGTATGTGACCCGATAATACTTTAAAGGATGAACATTACGAAATTATTCATGATTGATTGATTTTTTTAAATAAAGCTTCAACTTTTATGTGCACTTTACTGCTTCAACTCTTTTTTGTTTTCTCCAGAATTTTGTCTCCATAAAGTATTAAATTATGAAGTATATACTATCAAATTAACCACATTTCAGCATGGCTAGCTCTTTGAATTAATCTTGATTTGGGAGAATTAACCAAAATCAAGCCATATCTGACATGAAGTTTGTTCTTATATGGTTGTTGATTTATTACAAGTATCATATCTTTTTACTAGTATATAACAAGTGAAATCCTGATTCTAAAATCTATAGTCCACTATAGGTAATCGCCAACCTAAGTGGAGATTGAAAAGGTAATCATACTTGCATACTGAGCTTTTAAAATCCTTTTGATATTTTCAAGTTTGAAGTTTGAACACTCAAAAAATTTGAGTGTAGGGGAGAGAGAAAAGGCAAAGAGACGTTGGCATGGCATCATAACAATATGTGGCAGTTGGCAACCTTTAGAGCTCCAAAGTTATGAGTTTTAACTCAAACATACGAGATAGAGAAGAATCATAATAGGAAAAGCCACATATTATCAATTCCCTTGTCTTTTCCGTGAGATAAAGTGTCCACCCCACAACTCAACGTTCACTTCACCAGTTTCTGTGTTTCTCCAAATTAATAGTCTACTGTTACTTATGGCTGAAACAATGCAGAGACAAGCTGGTGAATGAGAATAATCTATTTGACAGCCCAATTTCCTCTTGGGTCTCAAAAGCTTACATCTTGTGCTAAAGTTCTTAAGAATGGACGCTTCATTTAAGAAGACAACAAGTTTTCAGAAAAAAGACAGGCTTCGGTGTTCTGCAAGTAATGGAGCAAAAACAGAATCAAACTTGTTGGATTCAACAGAAGAAGCAAAATCAAAAGGGTCTTCTTTGCCTCCTCTTCCTCTTGGCTGGCCTATTGGGAAAGCCAAAATCTCAAAGTGCAGAGACTCTGATGAAAAGGAAAACCAACGTAGCTCTCAATTGGATGATTCAAAATTTATCAGAATCAGTTCAAAAATTTCAGGTTACTTGTTTTCTACTCTTTTAATTCCCCTGTTTGCACACCTACAAGATGGAATTCCTACATTCTTTTTCAGAGAGATTTTTATAGTAGTTCTTGCTTTTTTGTGTCCATTTTATTGTTGTTTCAACAGATATTGAAATGATGAAGGAAAAATTCTCTAAGCTACTGCTGGGTGAAGATATGTCAGGAACAGGGAAAGGAGTATGCACTGCTTTGGCCATTTCAAATGCTATCACTAATCTTTGTGGTATATACATATGCTTCTCTCTCTTATGCTACACGCAAGAAACAATTTAGTTTACTACTAATTCACTGTATTTTTGGTTTTATACAGCAACTGTATTTGGACAATTATGGAGACTAGAACCTCTTCCTTGTGCAAAGAAATCAATGTGGCAAAGAGAAATGGAATGTCTTCTCCAAGTTAGTGACCACATTGTTGAACTCATACCTTGTTGGCAAACATTCCCAGATGGAAGTAAGCTTGAGGTAATGAGTTGCAGGCCCAGGTCAGATGTTCTTATGAATCTTCCAGCTCTTCGAAAACTCGACAACATGCTCCTCGTAAGTAGTACAACATGGAATCTTCTTCTTTGTTGGTAGAATTTATAATAAAACCATGACTCAGAGATTTCTCATGCATTGATAATCACAGGAAATACTAGATAGTTTTACAAGGACAGAGTTTTGGTACATTGACAAAGGAATTGTAGATGGTTCTGATTCATTTCGCCAAGCTGTTCAACGAAGAGAGGAACAATGGTGGCTCCCAGTGCCACGTGTTCCTCCTTGTGGGCTCAGCGAGGAATCGAGAAAGAAGTTGAATCACACACGAGAGTGTGCAAATCAAATACTGAAAGCAGCCATGGCTATCAATAACATGACTTTAGCTGAAATGGAAGTTCCAGAGTCATACATAGAAGCCCTTCCTAAGGTTTCATATATGAAATTATTATATCCATAAGAAAAAAAACACATTCATCAATCGTCACCATGATATTTTTAATTATCTTTGTAATTGTAGAATGGAAGAAGCTGCGTGGGGGATTTCATTTATCGTTACATGACATCAGATAGATTCTGTGCAGAGACACTGCTTGATTGCCTAGACTTGTCCTCTGAACATGTTGCATTAGAGATTGGTAATCGCATTGAAGCCTCCATTTATGTGTGGCGTGGAAGAACTCAGTCAAGAGAAATATTGGCACAAAGAGCAGAGAATGTTCTTGTTTGCTTGAAGCAGCGTTTTCCAAGTTTAACTCAAACCACACTGGACACCACCAAGATCCAGTACAACAAGGTTAATCAATTAATTAATTAAATTATTGTAGTTGTTTGTCACATTATTTGTGGTAAAGGGTTAATTCAGATTTAGTTTGAAAATGTCAGGATGTTGGGAAATCCATATTGGAGAGCTACTCAAGAGTTTTGGAGAGCATGGCATTCAATATTGTGGCTCGAATAGATGATTTGCGTTATGTGGATGATTTGAGCATACAGTATTCAGTGGATGGTCGACAGAAGAAGATTTCGCAGACCTTAACGGCGGTGGGAACACCCAGGCCTACTCCGATTAAGAACAACAATAATGGGGTTATTAAAGCTCATCATCGTCGAGGGTTTGGGGTGAAAAGGGTTTTGTCAAATTATCTGAGAGTAGAAACGAAGGCAAAGATAGTATGTAACCATTCAAACCAACTAAGTATGTAATTCTTCAAAGATAGTAGAGTTTGTCATACATACCTTTGTAGCCATTCATGGATGTTCTTCATTCTCTTATTCTTATTGGATTTTGAGTTAACAATTGAATGAATTTTGAGTGGGATATTTATTTGTCAATTATCCTTCATTCCTTCTATAGAATATAGATTTAGAGCAAGCAGGATGAAGCTCATTAAGATAGAAGGAATGAAGGATAATCGAAAGGCCTATGAAAAAAGATAATAATGGGGGCATTCCGAGAATTGAACTCGGGACCTCTCGCACCCTAAGCGAGAATCATACCACTAGACCAAATGCCCACGCACGACCATGATATTTGAATAGTCATTTTTTATTCTTGATAGACGTAATAATCGCAGGCAATAGATTTCAATATTTCATATATGGCCAAAGTCTCAAACTGGTCCCTTATGTATATGGTACCTTTCAAATTAGTCCCTTATCTTTCATTTGTTTCAGATTGGTCCTACATATTTTCATGATATTTCAAATTGATCCCAAAAATTCTTAATGTGGTTATATCTACGACTTTCTTTCAATGAGTACTTTAAGATCATCAATAAACGAAAATCAAATCGAGTCCCAAAAGTGGATAACTCATATCATGATAAAACAAGTAAAATCGGTCATATCTCTCTCGCTTGAAGTTCGAATGCGACAAGTTAGAAACTATGTGCTAATTCTTGAAGATTTTTTTCTCTTCCCAAATAATATCATCAACAAATGAGGTCAAATCGCATCTCAAAAATAATTTTGGGATCAATTTTAAACATCATAGAAACATATCAAATCAATTTGAAACAAATAAACAATAAAAGGATCAATTTGAAATCTTCCCTATATATAAGGGACCAATTTGAGATTTTGGCCTTCATATATTAGCACAGTCGGTGGCTGGGTGTTTAAGTGTTTTGACTGTTTTTCACTTAATTTTACATGTTTCCGTGGTTAACAGCTGTGTTTGAGAAAACAACCTGGTTACAAACGAAGATATCAGTGAAGCAGAACAGGGTGCAGTAATATGAACAGTCGTTGTAGTATAGTGGTAAGTATTCCCGCCTGTCACGCGGGTGACCCGGGTTCGATCCCCGGCAACGGCGTCCTTTTACTTTTTCTTCCATTTTGCAGTCATATTTCCGAAATCCACAAGAAAGCAAAGCAGGGTATGGGGCGAACCACGATTGGCATAAAAATAACCAGCCAAGGCTGAACCCATTGATGAAGGAGTGGATGGATCGATGTAATTAATATAATACTAAAATCCTGAGTTTTAAGTTTGAATTACTAGGAACTGTTCAAAATACAATTTCCTGGTTCGATGCTTATTCTACAACCTAACTAATGTCAGAATGAGGGGGCTGCATCCAGAGTGGTGGTTATAGATCCCAAAACAGAGCAATGGTAGGTCGTGAAGCACTCACAAGTAATTAAGTCGTAGATGAGAGTGTGTGTGATATATACATATCAATATTATTGTATCATATTAATTAGAAGATGAGGTCGATTTGGTTGGTGGGTATGGTGATGATTGTGGCAGCTGCTTTATCCTTATCATCCCATAAGGGAGTGGGAGTGGAGGCTAATAGTAATAATGGAGCATGTGGGAAGTTCAGCAATGAGAGAATATTGACCCACGTGCTTCGTCACTGTAAGAAACCTGCTGCTGACGTGGCAGTTCCCGTGTCTGCAAATTGCTGCAAAGATCTCCCCAATGTGCCACTCCCTTGTCTCTACGCCTTTTACAAAGTAGGCATGCCACTGTATGTGTGCCAGTTTATACCCTTAATAATAATGTGATTAATATGTAATTAATAATAAGCAGCAGTCACATCCAGATTGTATACCTCGTTAATACTCACTAACAAGCCTAGACATTCTCTGGAACGCAATTATCATTCCAATAACTAACAAGCTACTCCCGAATGAAAATTTAGTTAATTTTGATATTAATAACTAAATAAGTGTGAAGAATGGATAGACAAACTACAAAAGAAGAATTCCATTTCACTATTGTGAAGAATGAAGCTATTTTCAAGCACGTGCTATCTCCATTTTCTGTTCAAATTTGTCACACATTGCCTCTGGAAGCTTAAAATTTCGCATTCCAGTATTTGGAGCTGTCAAAGCGTCCATATGGTAGCTTATGATGCTTTTTATTCGAAACCCTTTTCTTTGCATTGCATTCCTTTTCCTAGAAAGATATTCATTCCCTTTGATAGAATCTTCATCTTCTTCTCTGCACAAGTGCAAACCGTAGCCACGTAGCTAAGATACCACTCTAGAATGTGTTCTTTTCAGAAAAAAAAAACTTAGTCTAAGAAGAACAATTTGAGCATTTAAATTGAGTGGTAAATATCTTTTGCCTTTTAAAATTTTTGGACAAATAGATAACAGTTCAAATCCTCCACTATAAATAAAGAAATTATGTACTATATACCTCATCATCAAGGAAGACCAGCCTCTAAATCCAACAGATAAAAGATGGTAAGTGGTGACATTCCGTTGCGTTCCAGGCTCTCTTGATAGCAAAATTATAGTCCACCCAGCATCTTTGAGGTTCATGTATAATCTCAAAATAAGCTTTAGCCTTAAATTCTTTGCCTCACCAACACATTCACTCACTTTGTAGTTATTGTGTAACCTACACCCAAGGAAAGCTTCTGGTCAATTTAATATTAAAAAAAATTACTGAAGTTCAGTACCATTATACCACCTGTCTCTACTCTAGTTCAAGAAATAACAGCAGTTCACAATATAACTGGTTATTTAAAGAGTTTCCTAAAGTAGAATTTGTTAGAAAGATTCTCAAAGTTTTACCCAAAGAAATATGATTCCTCTGTCAAGAAATTTCAATTTCAATAGACAAACCAGGAATTTGCTGGTGGCGAACTACCAAAATAAATCTTGAGGCAAGGAAAATTGAAAGTTTCTGCTAAAGGTGATGAGATTACCAGTGAGACAAACTGGAAGAATGAGGACATGAAGGCAAAAGGTCATCTATGTCTATCAACACCACATCAAGACCATCATCCGATGGTCTAACATTGTTGAAGAAATCCTCAATAACAGACTTTGTTGAATCCAAGTCCCTAGCATATTGACCTCCTTTCACATACTGTATAGCAAAAGCCCTGCAAACCTCAGGAAGATTGTAACCTTCCAAGTTATTGAGCTCCGCATGCAAAGCGTAAATCTTACAGTATCTGTAATCATCATTAAAACTCTGAAGCTCAACAATCCCAGCATTTTTACTTTGACAAGATTGCAGCATCACTGCCAATGAAACCACCAAAGTGATTAACAGTACCCCGGCAGTGACAAGTCCAGAAATGAAGATTATTGCAACAAAAGATGTCATGTAGAATCCTGATTCCAGATCATAACGGCTCCCGATCTCTGTGATCACCAGAAATGCAGCAGCAGCAGCATCCATAGTCAACAGAATTATACTAAAATAACAGTTGAAAGGATAATTCAGAAGCTATGTATTATTGACATACCAGAATCACTTGAGAGATTTTGTGCAGAATATTGCTGCTCCATTTGACGCCCGTAAGCAGACATAGCTTCAATCTATGAGTTGACCAAATACAGTTCAAGTTACTGATCCAACTTGCTTCCAGAAGTCAAGAGGGTAACCTAAGAATATACATGAATTTAGCCATCATTCATTGCTTCAGATGTACAAATCAACACAACTGGGTAATTCTGATACAAACATAAAGAACTACCACACTAAACCTAACCCTACCCTTTATCAATATCTCTAAGTCCCTTGCCAATCAAATAAGAATATGCAAGCTTGATTATTCTAAATTCAGTAATTCACTTCACTATACAATTCAATCCGTGTAGCATCATCAATACCAGGACGAAATGACGCCAATTCAAGAACATGTAAGATTGAAGCATCCTATTACATGGATTCACGATCACTCGAGCACAGCCCAAAATTGTTCAGATGGGAGGAAAAGGGGTTAAAGGTTGACGCTAGTTATTGTGTTTGGTGTATTTAAATTAGTCCCAGAAAGTGATCCAACAGAGAAATTACAAAACACAAGCAAAGCAATAATCTTTACATATGGGGTTCAGGTCAGGGTTTTGGGAAGCGAAATGAGATAGAAAAGCACCTGAGAAAAACATCGTGTGCCAAGATGAATTCCGCAAGAATGAAATATTAAAGAAGGATAATATCACTAGAAGGTCCCAAGATTCATGATTCAACAGATTCGCCCTTGTCTATTATTATTCTATCGGTCGCCTTCCAAAGGAAGCTTCCTCTGTTTTCTTTAATATGAGTTATGACTTTCCTTTGTTTTTAGTGTTTCTGCGTTCCCATGAGTGAGCTGTGAGCAGCGATTGGTGAGATATTTTTTAAAAAAAAAAGCAATTATAAAATACCCAATTATCCAAGAGTTTAGCACAGTTTTATTCAAGCGTTTTTATTGCATATATATTCTCCACCGATATAATCTTATTCGAAATATTGAGAATTTTGTTAGAGATTCTCGCGTTATAACCACCTCTTATTAATAAACAACTCAAGTTTAAATTAAAGAGAAAACATCAAGAATAAAAAGTCTGTAAAACTATTCCTTTTAAGAATTTTAAAAATCTTATCATCCTCAAAGTGAAAAAGTTCAGGATTCATTTCTGTTTTAATTAGGAAGTTCTTCTAAAAATATCTATTTAATGTCAACAAGACAACAACAGAAATTGGATACAAGTTATCCTACTCTTGGCTCCAGCTGCATACAACCTTGCATTTAGACTGAAAATCATGTACAAAACGATTGATACTGATAGACATTATTATAATAAGAATTGTTGGAATTTTTGTGTGGATTAGCATTAATCTATTGTAAGATTAATATTTGTGTTTACTGATAAGTAATCAATTTATCGTAAATCTGAATAAGAATAGATTGGGTTCATATTACTTGTGGTAATTCGTGATGGGTTGGATTATCCACAAGCCTTCCGGGACCGGGCTAAGAACCCCAAGCCACGTCCGAAGAGTATTAGTAATTATCCCATTAGATTACTAATGTATATATGGAGTTTGTTTGTTAAAGGGACTGTTTTGTAATAATGGTT
>QANZ01008128.1:71033-84551 GCA_003254925.1 Chamaecrista fasciculata
TCTGAATAAGAATAGATTGGGTTCATATTACTTGTGGTAATTCGTGATGGGTTGGATTATCCACAAGCCTTCCGGGACCGGGCTAAGAACCCCAAGCCACGTCCGAAGAGTATTAGTAATTATCCCATTAGATTACTAATGTATATATGGAGTTTGTTTGTTAAAGGGACTGTTTTGTAATAATGGTTGAGGACCATTTTGTAATATTCAATGATGGACCAATTAGTGAATATTTTCACTATATATATACTAAAGTTGTTTTCACAACTTGAGGGTCCTCATTTTTGCACACTTTAGTCCCTTCCTCTTCCTCCACTCAATCTTCTCACTCTTTTGGATTGTGGCTTGAAGATCTTAGCTCCACTGAAGATTAATTTCAACTTCAGGTCAGTGATTTCGTCTCCCACACTCGGATTTATTTCCGTCAAGAATTTCATATATCATCCCTAGTTCCATACTGGACGACTTTAATTGGCTTTGTTACTTTTAAATAAAAAAAATTATTTATTTTAAAATTCTATCACCTTTGACTTTGATTGATCACGCTTTTAGAAGCAAAATAATAACGATACATTTTAATTTCTTTATATATATAATTATTTCATAAAACTGTTATGTAAATCCTTATCAATTCCACACTTTACAAAAATGTTATTGAGAGTGGACCAATGGCTTCCGAATTAATCACCACATATGCAGAGATTTGCCAAGTCCTATATTCAGGGCTCTATTATCTTATGCCCAGAGCTTGCTTTTCTTCTGTAACGCTTAATAAAGAGACCTTGTCAAACACATGACTACTTTTTGGTTAGAATCTTCAAGCTAATTCACACATCTTCCACGTTAAAACATGCTGAAATTTTATAGCTGTAGTCCCAAAGTTGAAGCACAAAAAGTGAATAACTCTGTTCTACCAACTTCACCCAATTGCTGGCCAAAAACAAAAAAAGAAAGTTCACCCAACTGCTAATACATGACATGTTTTCTTTTTTACATCTCCTTATCTGTTACACTTACACCTGCTCAATATCTAATGTAAATCAACAATTTAATATATGGGCCTTTGACGTCAACAAACAAAGTGAAAGCTAGTGCAATTTGTGTTTTTTCTGTTACAGTACTGCGTTTGCGTCTATGGTCATACATGATGTGAGTATTGAAACAAGGCATGAATTAATACGATCCTTTTCCACCATTACTCTCGGATCAACTCATCAAAGTTCGAAACTTTCATCTCCCTTGTGGCTACTACAAGTCAGGCAATTCTCAAATTAGATTTGTCATCCTTAATCTTGTATCAAGACCCAAAGGCATAGTTTAGAGCCGATGGTTTTGAAATTGGAAAAAAAAATTTAAGTAAAATTATTTATATTGTTGATAAGATTCTTTCAATTATAACCTTGATTTATATTTTACTTAAGTTTAATCTTCGAAATTTTGATTCATTTGCAGCATTTACTAATTTCTCACAATATAGATGCGTTTGACATGTCGCAAACAGGTAACGCCCAACACTACCACACGTACGCAGAAGCAGAAAACAGAGTCCAGAGAGTCAATATAATCTAAAGAGTCACAAACTAACAGACATTAGGAAAAGCAACTCCCCACCATATCTCTTCGTATGATTACATCTCAACCACATAAATACGTGCGATGCTAATTACTCACACCCCAAATTCTATTTCATCAGCCTATCTACTCACCACCTGCCACGTGGCACCTCCTACGTACTTAGCCACTTATCTACTATCTTCCTCCTCCTCTCGTCATTCCCATTTTCCTTCATTTCTTATGCAATAATACACACTCAACACATTACTTCAAGCAAACATACCCTTCTCTCCTTGCACAATATTTTGCAGCCATGGAAACGGGTATTGCTTGCTACGCCCGAGGGACCTTCCTACCCAGTCTTTCTTCTAAGCATTCTCCTCCTTCCATCTCCCCATCTTTTGGCTTCAGGGTACAAAATCTATCTACATGCCCTTTACTTTTTGATTTTGATTTTCTTTTTGACCCTCATATTGCATGATTTCATGAACAAGTTTGTGAAAGATGTATGCTTTGATGAATGGCAGAGTCTGAAATCAAGCTCTTTGTTTGGGGAATCACTGAGAGTGGCATCCAAATCAACGGTAAAGGTTTCAAAGAGCAAGGATGCTTCAGTTGTGACTAGATGTGAAATTGGCGACAGCTTGGTGAGTTTTCAGAAAGATTTTACCTTTTGAGAGAGTGAAGACAGAGGAATTGTGGGTTGCATGCATTATGAAGTTTTTGATATATGTGTGTGTGTGTGTGTGTGTTTTGTAGGAAGAATTCCTTACGAAGGCAACACCAGATAAGGGACTGCAACGGTTACTGGTGTGTTTGGGAGAAGCATTGAGAACTATTTCCTTCAAAGTGAAGACTGCTTCATGTGGTGGAACTCAATGTGTTAATTCCTTTGGAGACGAGCAGCTTGCTGTGGATTTGCTGGCTGACAAACTTCTTTTTGAGGTTATCTTTCCACTACATAGCATTTCTTTCTACTAAAACTCCGTTTCCCAAGTTTATTTAGCATATAACTGCAAGGAAATTGGTTAAAAATTCACTTAGTATATCAGTTTACCTATTATTAACTCAATCTTACAGAACAGAGCTCTTGATATATCTTCTTGAAAACAGTTTATACTCAGGATATGCAATGAAACTGACTAATTTGATTATTATTATTTTTGGGGTAATGAAAACTGACAAGTGACTAACATCTCCAATGTCCTATTCATAGGCTTTAACTTACTCGCACTTCTGCAAATATGGTTGCTCAGAGGAGGTTCCTGAACTCGTGGACTTGGGAGGTCCAGCTGAAGGTCTGAAATTATAATATATACCGATTAAGTAGAATTTGAATCTATATACTTGTATGAAAAAGATGCCATCTTTGAGGTTGTCTCATTTGTTTCAATATGTCAATATAAAGGTGGATTCAGTGTTGCATTCGACCCCCTGGATGGCTCCAGCATAGTGGACACAAATTTCACAGTGGGCACCATCTTTGGCGTGTGGCCTGGAGATAAGCTAACTGGGGTCACAGGAAGAGATCAAGTTGCTGCAGCCATGGGGATTTTCGGCCCAAGAACCACATATGTCCTTACTGTTAAGGATTACCCTGGAACACATGAATTTCTTTTGCTTGATGAGGGTTAGCTTGATACCGTTGATTTTTCTTTTTTTTTCCTTTTGAGGCCTGAAACTTCATCCATGACAATGCATGCTGTTTCATTTATCAGGAAAATGGCAGCATGTCAAGGAAACCACAGAAATTGGTGAAGGAAAACTTTTCTCCCCAGGAAACTTGAGAGCCACATCTGACAACCCCAATTATGACCAGGTCTGAACTACATTGTCACATGAGAAAAAGATCAATTTTTGTTCTAGAATCTAGACTTCTGGTGTTATGACTCTTATATACAAATTAAACCAACACTTAACATCTGAATTTCTTTACCACCCATCAGTTGATCAACTACTACGTCAGAGAAAAATACACATTGAGATACACTGGAGGAATGGTGCCAGATGTGAACCAGGTTCTTTCTAAATCACACATGACTTTCTGATATGCCCTCCTCTTCATCCTGGAAAAACAAGATTTTCTAATCATAATTATATTATCTTGTGTACAGATCATTGTGAAAGAGAAAGGTGTGTTCACAAATGTGGCATCCCCATCTGCGAAAGCCAAGCTGAGACTGCTGTTTGAGGTGGCTCCATTAGGGCTGTTGATTGAGCAAGCAGGAGGATTCAGCAGTGATGGGCATCAATCTGTTCTAGACAAGGTTATCAATAGCCTTGATGATAGAACTCAGGTTGCTTACGGATCCAAGAACGAGATAATCCGGTTCGAGGAAACCCTCTACGGTTCATCCAGGCTCAAGGGTGGTGTCCCTGTTGGAGCAGCTGCTTAAGCTGTTAAAGCTGCAATTCCCTTCCATCTCCATGTTCATCTTCTGTTTTTGTGCAAAAAAATATATATTCTATCAGCTAATAGTTTAGTAAAATATTTCCAGTTGATGGTGATAACAAAGTTAAATTTATATGGCGGAGATATTCACCTATTCGACATTTCTATGTGATTCTAATAAGCATAAGTAAATAAAAATAAAATTCAACCAAATAATAGAATAGAACAGTAGAGTATCAATTATATATAATGAAATGTCTAAAAAAGACATTCAAAGTGAAGAAAAAGTTACAAAAACATAACAAATATTTAAATAATTTAATAAAGTTACTTAAATATAGAAATAAGAATTCTACAGGATGTGGGTATGAATCCCATTCCTCGAACTTCACAGATTAAGAAGTTACACAACAAAATCTTCATTAGTAAAATTATATGTGGAGATTGTTTACCATCACTGTTTATATATCATTACTTTTTAGACACTCTAAACGTCAAAAGGGATATAAACAAAGTTGGGTGTACTACCTAGATAATTGTCTTTGGAATCACCGCATGGACATGGTAGTATTGTAGTAACATGAAAATACCGAATGTGACAGAAACCATTTCAGATAATGAAAATCTCTAAGTCCAGCCTTGGAATTATCTGTTCGAAAGGCAGAACAGCAATTAATATTATTATTTCAAACAAACATGAAAATATCAACTTTGTATCTTAGGATTACTCTCCAAGATACATGCTGCATCTTATAAAAATGCAGCAACAATCCGACCGATAAGCCTGAAGTTGTCAGCCACCAACATGACAGAAAAGAGCATGGTATGGATGATTAACATGCTTACCTTCCCTTTTACTTTTCTTTCTCTTATCAGAAATTTGGGATTTTCCCCTTCTTTAACTGCAGGATGTTGGTGGTGTGGGAGATGCAAAGCCAAAATGGCATGGTTCAGTTGCAGGCATAGTTTGTGCACCTATAAACAAAGTGTGGTCCATAGTTTCTCAAACTAGAAGGCTATCAGAATGGATGCCAATGGTAGAAAGATGCAGCAGCCTAGCCGGAGAGGAAGACAAGCTCGGCTTTGTCCGGCTGGTCTCTGGTTTTATGTTCCCTCAACAAGACGGAGAAAGGTCATGGATCAAGGAGAGATTGGTCTCCTTAGACTCTTCATCACATAGCTATGTTTACAGAATGGAAGCAAGCAATGTAGGTTTGGATGGGTCTGTCAATTCAATCAAACTAGTTGACTATGGGGATAGCTCTACTCTTATTCACTGGTCATTTGAGATCAATCCCTTACAAGATGTTTGTGAGGACACCATAGTGGATTACCTCGGATTTCTCTACAAATCTTGCATTAATAAAATTGAGGGTGCCATAGAACTAGAAGCAGCTGCATCAAGAAATGTTTCAGCAGCTGAATAGTCCTCATGATACCCACTATAATTTAAAACTTATGGGTCATCTTATTTATTTTTTATTTTTTAATCCAAAACTTGTGAGTTTAATTGACTGTAAAAACTTATTCCATTTCATCCTCTGCTTAATGCCAATTCTGGTTTACTAAAGGTAACGATAGAACATTCTAATTGAGGTACTGATCACCATGATTATTGTGTTGGTTGGTCCCTTTTCTTCTGTAGCAATAATTTACTAATTTTCTTCATCCCTATGCACGTAAGATCCTTTGCATTGCAAGTTGCAACGTGTTTAACTTAAATAAAGGAAAACAAGGGGTACGGGGTAGGTCCAATGATGGAAGCAAACAAACGTACACGTATCAGATTTTGTTACTAGTTCAAACTGCAACTAAAGTCAACATTTTTGGGCTACATGACAAAAAATGGTGTTACTGAATAAGTTAATAGATTGAAGCGCAGACAAACTTATTATATACCACCGTACCGCAGTCTTTTAAAAAAAAAAATTGACAAAGAAGATGGCATCATTATGGAGCAAAAGGTGACCTTAAAGGGATAAAGGTAAAATGTTTGGTTTGACAATGGAACAAGGCAGAGCACAGTATGTGAAGGCTGTTTTACCATCTCTTAAACTTATGTCTTCACCTTCGATTCCATAAACTGTAGACAAGACAGTTAAGTCTTTTACCTTCAAATTTGTGTGTGCTACAAATTTAGAATGTATATCTCGAGCAGTACTAACAAAGTAAACCCTTAGACTTTTACATGTGAAGCACCAAAAGAATGTGAAGTTTTGAACAACTTGGGCTGCTCGATCAGTTTATTTTAATAAGGTTTTGAACAAACGGCATTTGAATCTTTTAGGTGGGTTGAACTGTTACAAGACTCTCCATCTGCATTCTTCTAAACTTTTGAAACATCCAATCAAGACAATGAAGTGGATGAGCCGAAAAATATAGCCCAACTATAATATTTCTTCATAATAAATCTAAATATGTATGTATCATCACCCACCGCCACAATCCGGCACTGCATTGTATATATAGGTCTTCTGGAAGATAGGAAAAAAACGCTTCAAAGATAAATGCATACAGAGAAAAATAAACCCAAAAAGGAGAGAAATCAATAACATGATGCTCTGGTTAATAGGAAAAAAGAGGGTTTTGCAGTTGAGAAGTACGTTTCAACTTTCAACTGACAGTGAGGTTTCTATCACATGATAATAGCAAAAATGGTTTCTATCGAAATGGACAAGTGACTGCTACATTGTGTAGCATGCAAGAAAACTTGGTAAAATACATGGCTGCTATTTTGTATTCACCAACCTTTTGTAAAACGACATGGCATCCAAGATTGTTGTATTATATATATATAATATTGAGGTGGCGAGTCATGTGTTAGCATTCCTTAGACCACTGCTCAATATTAACTAGGGTGGTAGAACAGACTTGGACAGACACAAAAAAGAAAAAAAGATAACTATTGAAGAGAATGGAGCCACGGCTTCTGGCACTAATGTTCCTGGTGGCTCTGTCATTTCCTGCATTTGCTCACTCATTGGTTCGTCACTATAAGTTTAGTGTAAGTGCATTCCCTATGCTTTGGTTTTTCTAATAGAAGAAACTAGCATTTATCAAACATCTTAAAATAAACTCTTATATTATAACGTTGGTGGTCAATGTGTGAACTATATAGGTGGTCATGAAAAACACAACAAAGCTTTGCTCATCGAAATCTTTTGTCACTGTCAACGGGCAATTCCCAGGTCCAACTCTATATGCAAGAGAGGATGATACTGTAATTGTGAGGGTCACCAACCATGTTCCATACAACGTTACAATCCACTGGTGAGAATTGCTTCTCCTCACAAAGGAGCTCATATTGTTAACAACCATAATAACATGACTAGATTCCATTTTGGAGTAATGGCTTGCAGGCATGGAATCAAACAACTTCGAACCGGTTGGTCTGATGGACCGGCATACGTCACACAATGCCCGATCCAGCCGGGACAGGGATTCATCTACAACTTCACCATCTCAGGCCAAAGAGGCACACTTCTCTGGCATGCTCATGTCACTTGGCTAAGAGCCACTGTGCATGGTGCCATTGTCATTTTACCTAAGCGAGGTGTTCCTTATCCCTTTCCCAAACCTGATAAACAAAAAATCATTGTTCTAGGTTGGTTTTGACTTTTGAGCTTACCATTTGGTTTTCCCATCTAAGTTATATTGGGTTTTGAAGGTTGATTTTGTTTATTTAATTAAGCTTGATCGTGTGTGTTCAGGGGAATGGTGGAAAGCAGACGTTGAAGCTGTGCTCAATCAGTCTACAACAACTGGTCTACCACCAAACATATCAGATTCCCATACCATCAATGGCCATCCAGGACCAGTTTCTGGTTGCACTTCTCAGGGTATTAATATATTAAAGGAGTAAATTAATGATTTGGTACCTAAAAATGATAAATTTCTCAATTTAGTCCTTGAAAGATAAAATTATAAGATTTAGTCCTGAAAGAAGTAACTACAATCAATTTAGTCCTTTTGTTAATATATTAATTCAAATATAATGGCTAATATACTTTATAAACATTAATTATAAAGTATAATGTCAACAAAATCTTGAACCACATCAGATTTATCATACAAAAGGACTAAATTGATTGCAATTGCATTTTTCGAGGACTAAATCTTATAATTTTATCTTTTAGATACTAAATTGAGAAATTTCTTATCTTTGAAGGACCAAATCATTAATTTACTATAAACAAAAAGAGGGTCTTTCACAATTTATAAACTCAATATTGAAAATATAGAGCTCTTACAAATATGTTGTGCAGGTTATACTCTACATGTTGAAAGTGGCAAGAAGTATCTGCTTCGTATTGTGAATGCAGCTGTGAACGATGAACTCTTCTTCAAAATTGCTGGTCATACTCTAACTGTGGTTGAAACAGATGGTTCCTACGTTAAGCCATTTGAGACAGACATTCTATTTTTGAGCCCAGGCCAAACCACAAATGCTCTTTTGACTGCAAATAAAGGTGTTGGCAAGTACTTGATAGCAGTCACTCCTTTCATGGATGCCCCTCCTATTATCTTTGACAACTTGACTGCAATAGGTTCACTTCGGTACAAAGGAACACCCCCTTATCCTAAAACAATTCTAACCACCATTCCTCCTCTAAATGCAACTTCACTTTCGACCAAATTCCTTGGTTCTCTCAGAAGCATTAATTCAAACACCTATCCTGCACAGGTTCCATTAACCATAGACCACTCTCTTTTCTTCACAATATCAGTTGGAGTCAACCTATGTGACACGTGTTTCAACGGGTCCAAGCTAGTGTCTGATATCAATAACATCAGCTTTGTGTTACCCACAATTTCGCTCCTTCAAGCCCATTACTATAACATCCCAGGGGTTTACACAGATGATTTTCCAGCAAAACCACCCATTGCTTTTAACTACACTGGTACTCAACCTGCTAACATCCAGACCAATAATGGCACAAAAGTGTACAGATTGGGGTTCAATTCAACAGTTCAAATTGTTCTGCAGGGCACTGCGATGATAGCTCCAGAAAACCACCCTATTCATTTGCACGGTTTCAATTTCTATGTGGTTGGGAGTGGGTTGGGGAATTTTGATCCACAGAATGATGCGAAAAGCTTTAATCTTGTTGACCCAGTTGAGAGAAACACAGTGGGGGTACCAAACGCTGGATGGACTGCAATCAGATTCAGGGCAGATAACCCAGGTAGATTAAGATACAAATCTTTTCCCTTTCTGAATTCACTATCAAAACAAGAACTTATTTAAAGAGAGATTAGGAGATTCTGATTCTGTTACTTGAATTTTCTGTTATGTTGTGTGAAGGTGTTTGGTTCTTGCATTGCCATTTGGAAGTACACACAACCTGGGGACTTAAGATGGCTTTCTTGGTGGAAAATGGAGAAGGTCCTAATGAGTCTTTGCCCCCACCTCCAAAGGATCTTCCAAAGTGTTAAGAGTTTGTGATGAAAAGGCAAATATTTCCATCAAAAGCAAGCAAATTGAGAGTGTATTGTACACTGCGCTAGATAGGTGAGGTGGTTGCCTCGTGGGGGAGAAGGATATGTGATGTGACAATTTCAAAACTTGTAAAAGTTTAAGATTTAAGAAAGTAGTGTTTTTGGAAAGCGAAATTTCTTTATCAGAACCCAATAAATTTGGCGTAGTTTCCTATACCATTTGGTTTATAAATTGTGCCATGTGTAATTTTTCGATGCATTTAAGTATGTGTAGTGCTTGTAATAAAATTAAAAAGTCTTCATTCTTTGCTTCAAAATGGCCTAGCTCCCTCTTATTGCTTAAAAATAATAAGTATCACCTTATATTATCAACATTGCTTCAAAAGAAGGGAACGCAGCATCAAAAGGAATATCGCGCCAGGAAGGGGTCGAACCTTCGACCTTCTGCTTAGGAAACAGACGCTCTATCCACTGAGCTACAAGCGCTACTTGTCATGATGAGGCTTGTTTTATCTAATTAAATAATTCATTAAAGGGTCATTTTGGTCCTCGGTGTTGGCAGAATATTTCATTTTGGTCTCAAACTATTGAATATGACGAGTTTAGAGCTACATATTGTTCTGAAGGAGTACTTTCTCTATCCAGTTGGGGCCGTTAGCAAACGAGGTCAAATTAGTCCTAAAAGTAGACCACTTGAAATGAATGACAAGGGAAATATGATCAAATTCAATAGTTTGGGACCAAAATGAAATATTTTACCAATATTTAAGACCAAAATGGAACATTTTGCTAACATTTAGAACCAATTTGAACATTTTGAAACATAATGGACCAAAATAAACATTAGAATATACATTTAGGATAAAAATGACCCTTTGACCATAGATAATTTAAGGTCAAAGTGCACTTTTAGTCCCATAACTTTTGCTCAGGTCTCAATTTGGTCTCATAACTTTTTCTGTTGCACTTTTGGTCCCATATCTTTGCAAAAAGTTGCAAATTGGTCCTGTATCACTTTTGATCCCATATCTTTTGGTCAGGTTGCAGAATTGGTCCCATATTTTTGCAAAAAGCTTCACCGTCAGTCTTACCTGATCCAAATATATGTAACTAATTCTGCATCTGACCCAAAGATTTAGGACCAATTCTGCAGTCTGACCAAAATATGAGACCAATTCTGCAATATGACCCAAAGATATGGGACCAAAAGTGTAACACGGGACCAATTATGCAACTTGAGAAAAAAGATATAGGATCAAAAGTGCAACAAAAAAGGTTATGGGACCAAATTGAGACCTTAGCAAAAGTTATAGGACCAAAAGTGCACTTTAGCCATAATTTAAAATGTGTTTCAGTCACGTCTTTTTCTTTCAAAATTTTAAAATAGAGTCTCTTAATGCTAAATTTATCTAAACTTTAATAAGAAAATTTTGAATGGGTAATGAGATTATCTCTCTATTTCCAGCAACTTCGATTACTAAACTTTAACTTACTTTTTAAGCAATGCTGAGATTTTCCCTTCAAGCTACCTTTTAGAAGTCTCCAAGTATGTCAATTGCAACCTAATTAAAATTATTAAACTAAAATCATGTTTCTCGAGTCATAAACTTTTTCTTTATCTATTTATATCTTTTGAAAAACTATAAATAAAATTGTTGTTATTTTTATTGAATTCTTCTATCAAAGATTGCATCTATTGAACTTTCATAATATTTAAAGGCTAAAACTTTATATTAGTCTCTGATCGAGCCGGTTTATACCATGCTATCCAGAGGATGTGTTTTATAATATTTTATAACCTATATTAGGTGTTTTAGGCCTCTAGATATAATAATTAGAGCCTTGAAATCACAATTGCATTTTGGTTCTTTTATCGGTTTTTAGTGTAATTCTCCTGTGTTTTAAGTGTTTAATTATATCTTGAGATTTTACGTGTGTTTTCTCAGTGCAATTGTAAGTTTTTAGGAGCCAAAGACCCAAGGATTGAAGTGGAAGAAGGCCGAGATCAAAGCGGAATCAAGTCGGGAGCGAAACGAAGGTTTTGGTGATAATTCTGCACATGCGTTTTCTAAAGCCCAATTCGTTTTGCCACTCTATAGACCCGAAACCCAACTCATTTAACCCGAAAATTAGGCCCATTTTCGTCCCTAATCAGCCACATATACACTATATTCATTTGGTCCCTAACACACACTCTTTTCCTATCATCTAACCTAGCCTCCACACTCCCCTTTCATCTCTTTTCACTACCACCACTGTCCATGGCTAAAATTAGAGGAGGAGGGCTCGTCTCTGGCGTTTCTCCATCAATGTCCGGCTAGGAACCTTGCTTGGAGTGTGAAGGATCAAGCTAGAGCACCGGATTTTATCGTCTAGGGAGTTTTTCATCTCTTCATCGTCTTTTTATCTAGGATTCTTGTTTAGTTTTTTAATTTGACTTGGATTCTAATGTAATGGATGATTATGATTATGTTCTCTGAGCTTGTTGTTGATTGTATCACATTTAACTCATTTATCGATACTCTTAGTTTTAAGCTCTATCATGTTAGTGTTAATTGTGTGAATCTTGATTGATTATTGTTTAATGAGTAAACTCCCAAACTGGTCCCCGAATTATTGGGTCGCTGACAGATTGGTCCCTGATTTATGGAAATTGACAAATAGGTCCCCGAATTTTACTAACGTTAGTCAAATTGGTCCCTGAAGCCGTTAACTGCTGACGTGGCACGTTAAGTTCCACGTCAGCAGTTGGAAAACTAAAAAAAAAGCCAACTGTGCGTGCCACATCAGCATTAATAATAATAAAAAAATATTTCATTCAAAATTCAAATAGGTCCCTGAGTTATATTTTTATCTCATTATTCTCAATTTCCCCTCTTTTTCATCATCTTCATTCATTTTAGTCCCAAATCCTCAAAATAAAATTGTAAAATGTCCCAAAACTCTTCCAAACATTCCAGTTTAGTCCCAAATCATCAAAATAAAATTGTAAGATGTCCCAAAACTCTTCCAAACATTCCAGTTTAGTCCCAAATTCTCAAAATAAAATTGTAAAATGTCCCAAACCTCTTCCAAACATTCCAGTTGAGTCCCAAATTCTCAAAATAAAATTTTAAAATGTCCCAAAACTCTTCCAAACATTCCAGTTTAGTCCCAAATCCTCAAAATAAAATTGTAAAATGTCCCAAAACTCTTCCAAACATTCCACTTTAGTCCTTAAAAGTATTAAAAACACTAAACCCTAAACCCTAAACCCCAAACCCTAAACCCTAAACCCTAAATCCTAAAACCCTAAAACCTAAACCCTAAAACCCTAAAATCCTAAAATTGTAAAGTGTCCCAAAATTCTTCTAAACATTTCAATTTAGTCCTTAAACTCTAAAACTCCAAATCTTAGAACTCCAAACCCCAATCCCTAAAACCCTAAATTCTAAAACCCCAACCCCCAAAATCCCAAACCCAAAACCCTAAAACCCAAAACCCCAAACCTAGATCCTAAAATCCCATACCCCAAACTCTAAAGCCCTAAACCCTAAACCCTCAAACTCTAAAACCTCAAACCCCAAACACAAACCCTAAACTCTAAAACCCCAAATCATCAAAATTGTGACTATACATTAAAGTTCAACAATTGTGACGTGCAACAGTATTATTCAAATCAGTCCCCGAATTTATCAAAATAGTTCAATATGTTAGACAAATTGGTCCTCTAATTAAATGAATAGATAATAAACCAAAGAACTTAGGGTATGGGATTTTAGGGTTTTGGGTTTTAGAGTTTGGGGTTTGGGGTTTTAGGTTTTAGAGTTTGGGGTTCAAGGTTCAGGGTTTGGGATTTTAGGGTTTGGGGTTTAGGTTTGAGTTTGGGGTTTGGGGTTTTAGAGTTTAGGGTATGGGATTTTAGGGTTTGGGGTTTGGGGTTGTAGAGTTTAGGGTTTAAGGTTTTAGGATTTGGGGTTTGGAATTTTAGGGTTTGGGGTTTTACAATTTAGGGTTTAAGGTTTTAGTATTTGGGGTTTGGGATTTTAGGATCTAGGTTTGGGGTTTTGGGTTTTAGGGTTTTGGGTTTGGGATTTTGGGGGTTGGGGATTTAGAGTATAGGGTTTGGGGTTTGGGGTTTTAGGGTTTGGGGT
>QANZ01008134.1:25375-70124 GCA_003254925.1 Chamaecrista fasciculata
CAGGGTCTTGTTGGAACCGGCTCGTCATACTCAGGGCAAATGACACATCTGGTCGAGTACACAACATGGAATACATGATGGATCCTATTGCCGAAGCATAAGGGATGCCACTCATGCGCCCTCGCTCATCAAGTGACTTGGGACACTGATTCTTGCTCAGGCCTAAACCATGATTCATCGGTATGAATCCCTTCTTGTAATCCTGCATACTGAACCGTTTCAGTACCTTATCCAAGTATGTACTCTGACTTAATCCAAGAAGCCTTCGAGATCTAGCTCTATAGATCTTGATGCCTAGAATGTAAGCAGCTTCTCCTAAGTCCTTCATCGAGAATGATTTTCCCAACCAAGATTTCACAATCTCCAAGGTAGAAACATCATTTCCAATGAGCAATATGTCATCGACATAAAGCACCACGAACACCATCGTGCTCCCACTAACCTTCTTGTAAACACAAGGCTCATAAGGGTTTTGCAAGAAGCCAAACTCTTTGACTACCGCATCAAAACGATGATCCAAACTCCGGGATGCTTGCTTCAATCCATAAATGGTTCTCTGAAGTTTACACACCTTCTCTGGTTCCTCTGGACATACAAACCCCTCAGGTTGTGTTATGTACACATCTTCGAGCAGCCTTCCATTAAGGAATGTTGTTTTGACATTTATTTGCCATATCTCATAGTCATAATATGCAGCTATGGCAAGGAGGATCCTAATGGACTTGGCCATTACAACTGGGGAAACGTTTCATCATAGTCAATACCATCACGTTGAGTGAACCCCTTCGCAACTAGCCTGGCCTTAAAGAGATTAAAGTTGCCATCCATGTCGGTTTTCTCTTTGAAAACCCACTTGCACCCTACGGCTTTTACACCTTCAGGTGGATCGACTAAGGTCCATACCTTATTGTCGTACATGGATTGCATCTCTGCCTTCATGGCTTCAACCCATTTTTCAGAGTTGGGACCCACAATAGCTTCTTGATAGGTGGTAGGCTCACCACGCTCCATGAGCAACACATCCTTGTTCTCAGCCATAAAAAAACCATATCTTTGAGGTTGAGAACGTGTTCTATCAGACCTTCGTGGTCCTTGTGCTACTAGAGGAGCTTCCACAACGTCTTGTGGCTCTTCTCTAGTTTCCGTCTGCACCTCTAGAGTGTCTTGTGGATCTTGAACCTCTTCAAGATCTATCTTACTCCCACTGTCTCTTTTGGAGACAAAATCCTTTTCTAGAAAGAGTCCATTTCTGACTACAAACACTTTGTTGTCAGATGGGTAGTAGACATAATACCCCCTTGTTTCCTTGGGGTATCCCACAAACAAACACTTTAAAGATTTGGGAGATAGTTTATCGTTAGGCTGTTGCTTAAAATAAACATCACATCCCCAAACCTTGAGGTAAGACAAACTGTGGCTCTTCCCAATCCCGATCTCATATGGTGTCTGCTCAACTGCCTTAGACGGAACACGGTTAAGTGTGAACGCAACAGTTTCTAGAGCATGCCCCCAAAAGGATGGCGGAAGATCAGCCTGACTCATTATAGATCGGACCATATCTAATAAAGTCTGATTCCTCCTCTCAGAAACACCATTCCACTGTGGAGTTCCAGGAGGGGTAAGTTGTGAGACTATCCCACAACTTCTAAGATGATCAATAAACTCTTGGCTCAAATACTCGCCTCCTCGATCGGATCGAAGGGCTTTGATTTTCTTGCCAAGTTGGTTCTCTACTTTACTTTGAAATCTTTTGAACATTTCAAAAGACTCTGACTTGTGCTTCATTAGGTAGACATAGCCATACCTACTGAAGTCATAGTGAATGTTATGAAGTATGAGTAACCACCCCTAGCTTGAGTACTCATGGGTCCACATACATCACTATGTATGATTCCCAATAAGTGAGGTGCTCTCTCACTGTGGCTAGTGAAGGGCGCCTTTGTCATTCTACCAAGTAGACATGATTCGCAAGCATCATATGATTCAAAATCAAATGAGCTTAGAAGTCTATCTTTATGGAGCTTCTCTAGGCGTTTCTCATTTATATGGCCTAAACGACAATGCCAAAGGTACGTAGGATTTGATTCGTTAATCTTGATCCTATTGGTATCAACGTTATAGATATTGTTATTGCGTTGTTGTTCTAATTTTAAGACGTAATGATTATCTTGCAAATCACCATAAGCAAATAAAACATTATCTTTATAAGTAGAACACCCTCCATTGCCGTTTACACATGTAAAACCTTCCTTATCCAAATAAGAAAGGGAAATAATGCTTGAACTCAATGAAGGTACATAATAACAATTATTCAAAAAGAAAATAAGCCCAGAGGGCAACACAAGCTCGTATGTTCCCACAGCAACAGCAGAAAATCTTGCTCCATTGCCTACGCGTAGGTCCACCTCGCTTCTGTCCATCTTTCTACTGTCTCTAAGACCCTGCACATTTGTATAAATGTGAGAACCACATGCTGTATCTAGTACCCAAGTGGTTAAAGTAGAAAAGTGAACGTCTATAATGAAGATACCTGAAGTAGAGTCCTCACCGCTCTTCTTCTTCTTTTTATATTCCAAGTACAATTTGCAATTTCTTTGCCAATGTCCTGGCTTTTGAAAGAAAAAGAAAATCGCATCCTTTGAAGGTTTTGCCTTCTTGGCAGGTCGTGGGTTAGGATTTTTCCCTGGCTTGGTGTCACCAACCAGGGTTTTACCCTTCCTCTTTCCTTTGCCCATCCCTTTCCCCTGGTTTTTCTGAACCATCAAGACTGCACTAGGCGCCTTTTTAAAGGATGCCTCAACAGTCTTGAGAGTCCCATGCAGCTCAGAAATTGATTTCTCCATTCCGTTCATATTGAAGTTCATGACAAACTGGTCATAACTTCTAGGGAGCGAGTTCAGGATCATATCCGTCACAAGCTCTGAAGTAATGGGAAATCCCAGCCTACTAAGGTGATCTATGTACCCCTTCATCTTCAAGACATGGGTACTAACGGATGCACCTTCAGCCATCTTGCAAGAGTGTAGGGCCTTAGTGGTCTCAAACCTCTCTTGCCTAGCCTGCTGCTGGAACATTTCCTTGAGATATGTGACCATCTCAAAAGCCGTCAATGTTTCCATGTTCTTTTGCAACTATGGAACCATTGTGGCTAGCATCAGGCAAGAAACGTCCACAGAGTCATTGAAGTGCTTCACATAAGCAGTTCTTTGAGCTCTTGGAGCGTCGTTGGAAGGCTCTTCAGGGGGAGGGTTTTCTAGGACATAAAGGTTCCTTTCTTGGGTGAGAAAAATTCTCAAATGGCATGTTACTTTATATGGCATGTTTATCCCATCTAATGCCTTGAGGTCCAAATCCGATTTGATAACCTCATTAAGTCACACAACAAAACTTGTGAATGGCCAAACCCAAAACAACGAGGCAAAAGCCCAACCCTATATCATCAAGGCCCACTAAACACGTGTAGCTTGGGCTATCACCGCATCCAATCAAAAAAGATTTCAATAAGGCATTGCGTTGAATCTTCCATTCACCCGTGTCTCCTCAAGACAAAAGTAGATACGTGTAGCTTGGGCTATCACCGCTCCACAATGATCAAGATTTTAACAGGGTGTTTTATTGATGGCATTAAAACTTAAGATTTTATAAGGGTTCAATTTTAGGTTCAATTTTAAATCCAATCTTAAAATTAAACGAGTGTGCCAAGTGTTTACCTCCAAGTATCATATACATATAAACACATGCACGAATTTTGTATCTCATACAAAATCCTACGCTCGTATCGAATACGTGGTTGTGCGTTCAAAACATAAAATTTGCATGTTAAAATTGCGACCCCTAAACATACATCTAGCGCCAATTTGTATCATATACAAAAACTAAATGCACAAAATAACCGTGTGTAGATATGGCTCATCTACCCTAAATTCCCTAAAGCCAATGAGAGAATCTTTCTAAAAGAAAAGGAAAAAAATTACATTGGGAAACCTCATTTGAACATATGAAGGAGTGAGGTGAGAAAAGAAATTACATCCAGAATTTAGGGAGACGACACGCAGGCCGTATTTACCAAAATAAGACCTAGAGCCATATCCAACACCATACTCAAACATACATGAACAGTTCATATATATATATATATAAAAATAAACATGGCATCAACATTCAACAACACAAAAAACGACTTGATTGTGTTCAATTAGGGTTTGTGCAATTTAACATGCCTTCTTGAAAAATAAGTCTTGTATCAATAATTCAAGAATTCAATAATCATATTCAAGAAGCCGAATTCATTGACCCAAAAATTATAAATTCACAATTTACAATTTTCGGCCACCCTAAAATAAAATAATCAAAACAATTTTAATTAAAAAACACATAGGGTTTCGGCCAAGACCTAAACTTTTCAAGAAAATTTTTAAACAATCAAATTGAGTACCTTATGTATCAAATACATAAATTTGCACCATTCTTAGATTAGGTTAAAATCGTGTGGTGGATAATCGTAAAATTTAACGAATCGAATGAAAAACGATAAACGTATAAACATACATCAACATGTATATTCACAAAACTAGCATAAACACAAAGATAGCCTGGCTTTGATACCACTATTGGAGATTATGGAGCAAAACGCAGCAGAAAAAGGTAAAATTAAAATTTTTACAAAACTTATAATGTCCTCCAAAGGATCCAGTACTTGTGTTTGTACCAGAGGGAAAAGGACGTTTACCTAAATCAGATGGTTGCTTTGAAAAACGCGATTCCAAGAAGTCCACAAACTCGTGTCCTTCCCTTGTCGGTGATCCACACGAACAGTTTGGCAGATACTCAGGTGCTAGCCTCCAATCTCTTCTCCAAGAGATTATGGGAACGGATCTACAATCTTGGAATTTCAAGAACACTTCTTGAAATATCTAAGAATCCAAAGTGGCGCACTAAGAACCAATTTCTTGGCCACAGACTTTAGGGTTAGCGCCTCTCTCTCTTCCTCACACACAAATCGCCTCTAAAACCCTAAGTTTTCGGGTTACTCAAACTCTCCCTCTTTCCTCTAGGGTTATGCGACTTTTTCTCTATTTCTCTCTTATGAGTTATGCGACTACTGTGTGTATTGTCACGGACTTAAATTTTCACACTATCCAAGTGACCGTGCGGCCTAGCACTTTTGCCTCTAAGTACTAGTCAGCCTCTCTAAACTCTCACACTCACACTTAAGAGAGTAGTGGAAGTGATTAAGAGAACACACAAGAGAATGGAGACCTTGTAATGCTTCTATATTGCTCACAATTCTTGCTTGCCACAAATGAGAGAGCCTACTGTTGGAGATTGTGCCCTAGCGCCAATCATTTTATAGATATGTTGTGAACATATCAATTAATTTATGGAGATAAATTAATGGTTATCATATTATTAGCATGTTTACTATGATAACAGTCCATGATTAATTATGAGATAATTATTCTAAATCTGTCTCTGGTCGCTCATTCAAGTGGGAACTTGAAATGAACTAAGACCAGCATGACCTCGGTGCATAGAGATGCATGCACTAGATGCTAGTACGAGAGTCATGGTGCAATTACGTAAGGGGTTACGAGTTGCTGGACATGACTCGGAGAGTCCTGCATGGGTTTAGTCATCAGCTTGCATCTCCTGTACACCTGTCACGATGCCTTAGACCTGAGGTCATCATTATTCCGGCGTTGCAGTTGTCAGACTTTGGCTTAGTCTAACGTTGCCCGTAATAGGGTAGCCATAAGGGCTAAGTACGGGTCTGGTTGATTGCCGTGCTGAGGAATGTGGATTGGCCAAGATGGGATTTTGTCCCTCGTTAAATGAGAGATTTCTAACTGGCGCCCTCGATGAGTTTGTCCAGGAAAATGCGTGGCCACGCTGGGATTTGGGACTTACTCAGGAAATCGAGAAAGTTGAGGTTTGGATTATGGATGACTTTCCTGTGCCTAATCCATGACCAAGATATCGTGTGACAATACGGTCTTTGACAAGGTGGTATTAAGGTTAAGTCGGTTTTGGTAAAAACGATAACTCACGTGTTTTGGGTAGTCGTGATGGCTTGCTAGAGTCCGCTCACGGCTTGTAGGTCATAGGAATGACTTACTGCCAACTTCACGTGGGGCCTGCTGGGTCACACACGAGCAGGAACAGGACACCGTTTTAAAAGGGACACGAATTAGGGTTAATTCGTGGGTCACTCCGGTGACACGATTTAAGACACAGAGGAAATGTCTGGGACATTAGGTCTTGTCTTAATTGATCTACAGTTGTAAAATATTTAAATTTGTGAGACAAGTTTAAATATAATAATTGTTAAATGATTAATGGGGATTAATTATTTACAATTAAAATATTAAGGAAAAATAATTCAGATAAGGTTCCTAAGAGTTAGGAAATTATTGAATTATAAAATTCCCTAATATTGGCATGAGGGTGGCGCCTCTTTTGGTGATTTAAGGTTAATAAAATTGTTTTATTAACTTAAATAATAATTTGAATTCAAAAGATTTGATGAAGATATCAAAAGATTTGAATTCAAATAGATTTGATGAGATCTCAAATCAGGATCTTTGGAGAATCATGACTTCCTAAGAGTTAGGATGGTTTTTTATTTATAAAATTCCAAGGATAATTGGAGCAATATGGCGCCATGCTTAGGTGGGTCCCAAGGGAGATTTGATCTTCCAATTGATTCCCTAAGATTACGATTTGAATTTAAATTTAATATTATGGTAATATTATAATTTGAAATTCAAGTCATGAAGCCATATTATTATGATTATTGAATTATAATAATGCTCTAAATATAATTATATATACATGCCTAGGGCTAGGCGCCTAGGGCTAACCAAGAATGATAGAATTCATTTGTGCAATTTTCATCCTCCTTGTTGAGAGAGATAGAAAAATCGCCTCCTTCAAAACCCTAGGTTCCAAGTGAGAGGAAATTTTTGGTTCTCAAGAGTTGAGAGGGTAAAATCGACTTGGCCTAAGGAGTTAGGCAATTCGATTTGAGGTTGCCAAAAATCAGGGTTTGTGAGAGAAGGAAAGACAAGAAGGAGTTCTTGTTGGAATTCTCCATTGCGCCACTTTTGGATTTTGAATCAAGAAGTAGTTCTTGAGTTCAAAATACACTGTAGATTGGTCCCTGGTTCTTTTGGAGAAAAGAACTGAAGGCTAGCACCTTGGTGCCCGAAGAAACTGTTCGTGTGGATCACCGGCAGAGGGAGAACGCTGAGAGTGGGCTCCTTGCACACGCCTTGTTCAACCAACCGATTGAAACTCGTGAGGTATACCACTATCTTAAAAGTTTTAAATTCTGCTAGCGGATCCGTTTGGGAATTTTAGGACCTGGCGTATTTTATTTTAATTTTATATTTGCTTCCGCTGCGTTAGACGCCTAGAATTCCCAACACCTACTCCTATTTATTGCCATTCCACCTCCTTAATGGATGGTGGAGATCAATTTGATCGTACGGTCTAAAATAATTCTCTAGATCCTTCTATACAATTCTACTATGTACATGAAGTATCTCCACATCTTCATAAAGTTCTAGAGCCTTCTACCATAGTCTAGGCTACTAGGCTTCCACAAGCTTCTAGAACCTTCTACATACTACTACACTATACTAGTATCTTCTTGAGGGCTCTTTTATTCTCTAGTCTTATGCAGAGACTTCTAGAGAATTCTTGAGCCATCATAGAGGGGTCGTGACATTCTCCCCCACTCATTTCGGCGACGTCCTTGTCGCACCTTCACCCTTATAGGCTTTGACGAGGTCTTCAAATCTCCATAGAGTGAGCTCGTGTTCCCGACTTGCTTCACTCTCGGGGGCGCCTTTCCACTTCACAAGATATTCGACGTAGCTTGGATGGGTGCCCCTTCTCGGAATCACTCGGTGCGCTAAGATCTCCTCTACATCATGCTCGAGCCCAATCTTGATGGCGGTAGGTGCTCTATGTGACTCCCCTCTACTTGGATCCTCCAAGTCTTCATGGTATGGCTTTAACAAGCTCACATGAAAAACGGGATGTAACTCCAAGTGAGATGGCAAAGTCAAGCGATAGGCTAGCTTACCAATGCGTCTTTCCACGGGAAATGGTCCCTCATAGCGCCTTACTAGCCCTTTATGCACCTTTGCGAACCTTCACCTTTGATGGGGAAGGAGCTTCACCATCACTAAGTCTCCTTCCTCAAACTCCAAGTGTCTCCTCTTTGCGTCGGCCCACTTCTTCATCTTCTTCGTGGCCTTGGCTAGGTATGCCTTAGCCATGTCGGACTTCTCATGCCATCCTTTCGCGAACTTGAAGGCGGCGGGACTTAGGCCTTTGTATCCTACGGCTAGTGTTTGAGGAGTCATGGGTTGTTGACCGGTTGCAATCTCGAACAGACTTGGCCCAATTGACTCGCTCTTTTGTAGGTTGTATGAGAATTGTGCAACATCTAGCAACTTTGCCCAATCGCCTTGATTAGCACTCACATAGTGCCTCAAGTATAGCTCCAACAATGCATTCAACCTCTTGGTTTGCCCATCGGTTTGGGGATGAAAGCTCGTAGAGAAGTTGAGCTCGGACCCCAACATCTTGAATAACTCCATCCAAAATCGACCAGTGAATCGCGTGTCTGGATCACTCACGATCGTCTTTGGTATGCCCCAATATTTCACCACATGCTTGAAGAATAACCTTGCGGCATCCTCGGCGGTGAACTTCGTTGGTACGGGAATAAACACCCCATACTTGCTAAATCGATCCACTACAACCATGATGTTGCCACATCCCTCGGACTTTGGCAAACATGTGATGAAGTCCATGGAGATGCTCTCCCATGGTCTCTCGGGAGTGGGTAGTGGTTCCAATAGACCAGCGGGTTGTGTTTGCTCCACCTTGTCTTGTTGGCACACAAGACAAGTCTTCACATAGAGCTCTACCACTTCCCTCATTCGAGGCCAAAAGTAGGCACACTCCACTAGTGCCATTGTGCGTCGAACCCCTGGATGGCCGGCCCATTTCGAGTCATGGCACTCGTTAATGATCTCTTTCCTCAAGCCTTGCCACTTGGGAATGTAGACTCGTCCTCTTTTGGTCTTGATTACACCATCCTCAAGCCAAAAGTTTCTTGTCTTGCCTTGGGTTTCCATCAACCCCTTGGCTTGAGCATCATGTTCCAACCCTTCTTTGATGCGCTCCACCAAAGGAAAGTTGGGACTAGTGATTGCAGCAAGAGTGGCCTTTCTACTCAAAGCATCGGCCACAAGATTAGCCTTCTCAGGCTTGTACTCCATAACAAAATCGAACTCGGCCAAGAAAGCTTGCCACCTAGCTTGCATGGGCGTCAACTTCTTTTGGTTGAGGAAGTAGCTTATGGCAACATTGTCGGTCTTCACCACAAACTTTGTTCCCAACAAGTAGTGCCTCCATGTTCGAAGGCAATGGACCACGGCGGTCATCTCCTTCTCTTGCACGGTATAGTGGCGCTCAGCGTCATTAAGCTTTCTACTCTCGAAAGCTATAGGATGACCCTCTTGCATGAGCACTCCTCCAAGTGCAAAGTCGGATGCATCGGTTTGCACCTCGAATGGCTTCGAGTAGTCAGGTAGGGCCAAGACGAGCTCTCTTGTCATGGCCTCCTTAAGTCACTCGAATGCCCTTTGACACTTCTCATCCCAATTCCATGACCTATTCTTCTTGAGAAGATCGGTCAATGGTGATGCTATGGAGGAATAGCCTTGGACGAACTTTCGGTAGTAGTTGGCTAGTCCAAGGAAGGATCTCAACTCAGGCACCCTCCTTGGCGGTTCCCATTCGCAAATGGCTTTGATCTTGGACTTGTCCATGCACAGATTGCCTTCTCCAACAACGTTCCCTAGGAACCTGACTTCCCTTTGGGAAAAGGCACACTTCTCCTTCTTGACATAAAGCTCATTCTCCTTGAGCACTTAGAACACTTGGCGCAAATGCTCCACATGTTCCTCCAAATTCTTGCTATAGATCACAATGTCATCCAAGTACACCACAACAACCTTATCCAAGAATGGTCGGAGTACTTGGTTCATGAGTGTGCAAAATGTGGCGGGTGCATTGGTTAGTCCAAAAGGCATAACTAAGAACTCGTAAGAACCATACCTCGTTACGCACGCGGTCTTTGGTTCATCTCCCTCAGCAATCCTCGCTTGATGGTAGCCCGACCTCAAGTCTAGCTTGGTGAACCACCTCGCTTCCCCAAGTTGATCAAAAAGGTCGGCGATCAATGGGATGGGGTACTTATTCTTCACGGTGTTCTTGTTGAGCGCCCTATAGTCAATGCACAACCTAAGCGACCCATCACTCTTCTTTTGAAACAAGACGGGTGCGCCATATGGGGCCTTTGACGGACGAATGAACCCAATGTCCATGAGCTCCTTCAATTGCTTCCTCAATTCCTCGAGCTCGGATGGAGACATGCGGTATGGTACGGCCCCAGGAGGAGTAGAGCCTTGTATTAGCTCTATCTTATGATCCACCTCTCTCCTCGGTGGAAGCTTCTTGGGTAACTCGGGCGGCATCACGTCCTTGAACCCCTCAAGAACTTCTTGGACTTCCATGGGAACATCACTTGATGGACCATTCTCCTCTTCCTTCAAGGCCACCAAGAATGTTGGTTGTTCCCTCTTGAGACCCTTCTCAAGTTGCATGGCGGAGAGGCATTTAGCATTGACACTTACCTCACGCACCAATGGGATCATGCACGTGTTTCCTTCTTCAAGGATGCACATGGTGTTGGTAAACGGAACCAACACGGCCTTCGCCTTGTCTAGGAACTCCATACCTAGGACAATAGGGTGATCATCCATAGTAACAATAGAGAAGTTAATGTGGCCGGTCCACTCACCTAGAGTCACCTTGACATCTCGAGCTTCTCCAAAGATCATGATGGGCTTGGCGTTCACGGCCTTCATCCATCCTAGGCGCTTCTCGCACTTGATGCCCATCTTATTGGCTTGCTCAATGCTAAGGAAATTGTGGGAGGCACCACAATCCACAAGCGCCTTGGCGGAGTGTTCCCCAACTTCGCTTCGACCACCATATGCTTGCCCTTTTTCTCCTTGGGCATTTCCACCTTAGCTTTAATAGCATTAAGGAGTTGAAGGGAACTTACCTTTACATCCTCCTTGTCGCTCTCTTCAACCAAGGCAGATAGCTTGGCCTTCTTTGGACACTCCCTTGCTCGGTGCGGTCCATCACAAAGGAAGCACTTGAGTGGTGGTCTGTCCCCACTCTTAGAATCCTTGGATCCCTTGTTGCCTTCAAAACGCCTTGATGCTTCTCCCTTGCCTTGAGATGATTCTCCCCCACTCTTTCCCTTGTCTCCCTTCTCTTTTGGCTTAGGCTTCTCAGGCCTCTTAAATTCGATTAGGGATTCGGCAATGGAAATTGCGGTGGAGAGATCTTGAGCTCCACGCCTTTGGATCTCCAACTTGGCCCAATTTTGTAATCCATCTACAAAGGCAAAGAAAGCTTCCTTGTCGGGGTAGTCGGGGATCTCCAAGATTACCTCGGTGAACTCCTTCACGTAGTCACGAATGCTCCCCTTGTGTTGGAGTCTCCTCAACTTTGCCCTCGCTTCTTCCTCGGCATTCACGGGGCAAAATTGGGTCTTGAGTTCTTTCTTGAACTCCTCCCACGTATCTAGGACGCATGTCCCTTTCTCTACATCTCCTTGCCTTCTTCTCCACCATGTCCTCGCGACATCATCTAGGTAGAGTGTGGCGGTGTCAATCTTGGCACGCTCGTTTGCAATGCCAAGAGCTTTGAAGTATTGCTCCATACCCCAAAGGAAATTCTCAAGCTCCCTTGCATTCCTAGTTCCTTTATAGAACTTAGGTTTAGGAACATCAACTTTAGAGGGAGTGGGACTTACCTCATTGCTCACCATTTGAACAATCGCCCTTTTGCATATGGCTAGCTCCTCCTTGAGCATGATAATCTCGGCCTTGAGGGTGTCTTCCACGGTCTTCACTTGGCAGAGGCAATCATCATGTGATTGGTTCACGGCGCCTTGCATCTCCTCATGGAGCTCTTCTCCCCTCTTCTCGAGCCCCTCGATGCGTTGCTCCATCCCTTCGAACCTTTCCTCACCATCGACTATAGCTAGTTCCACCTTCGCTAGCCTAGTCTCGGCGTCCACCAAAGCTTCCCTCGACCTAGACCTTGCCCTCTTGGCTTGCTTCACCACTTGCTCATCATGAGTGGTTTCACTACTCCCAGCCATGATGCGTACTCTTCCCAATGGATGATCGAACGTAGCTCTGATACCAACTGTCATAGACTTAGATTTTCACACTATCCAAGTGACCGCGCAGCCTAGCACTTTTGCCCCTAAGTACTAGTCAGCCTCTCTAAACTCTCACACTCACACTTAAGAGAGTAGTGGAAGTGATTAAGAGAACACACAAGAGAATGGAGACCTTGGAATGCTTCTATATTACTCACAATTCTTGCTTGCCACAAATGAGAGAGCCTACTCCTATTTATAGCCATTCCACCTCCTTAATCGATGGTGGAGATCAATTTGATCCTACGGTCTAAAATGATTCTCTAGATCCTTCTATACAATTCTTCTATGTACATGAAGTATCTTCACATCTCCATAAAGTTCTAGAGCCTTCTACCATAGTCTAGGCTACTAGGCTTCCACAAGCTTCTAGAACCTTCTACATACTACTACACTATACTAGTATCTTCTAGAGGGCTCTTTTATTCTCTAGTCTTATGGAGAGACTTCTAGAGAATTCTTGAGCCATCATAGAGGGTTCGTGACAGTATTTATAGAGAGTCCATTCCTCAAATTAGGGAATCACCAAATCTTGATTATAAGATTACATTAATATTATAATTCAAAATTAAAAGGCAATCTTTATTTAAATTTCAAGATCATATCTTGAAACCTAGAATGCACACTTCCCATTGGTTGGAATGAGTCAAGAGGATTTGAATTCTTAATTAAAATATTACATTAATATCTTAACTTAAAATTCAAAATGCATTCTTTAAATTCAAAATGCAAGATCAAATCTTGCATTTGAATCTTGAAGAATGCGCCACCCTCCTTGTTATCTTATAGGAATTTAATAAATAAGAAAACAATCCTAACTCTTAGGAAGTTATAATCTTATTAATATCCTTAACAAATTGAATTAAAATTTACCCTAATATCTTAATTCCAATTTGAATCTTGAATTCAAATTCAAATCTTGAATTCAAATTTAAATCTTGAATTCAAATTAACAAAATCATATTTCATTAATTAATTCAAGAGTGAGGAGCCACCCTCCCCTAAGAGTTAGGGGATTATTGATGTTGTTGTCAACAAAGCAACTAGTAAAACAACCAAATTTCTTGCATGGTTCGAAGCAAACGAGAAGTACGAACTAGCCAAAACGCTGACATATGCACAAATGCCAACAAAATTTGTATTTAACAAACTGAATGGAGAGTGGACTCCTCGAAAATCCGGCAATGCTATTGGTCGTGTGTACTACGTCCCTCCATCTGTAGGTGAACTTCATTATCTCCGTATACTGCTAAATACAAAGAAAGGTGTCACTTCGTACGAACAACTAAGGACGGTAAACGGAAATGTTTTACAAACTTTCAAGGATGCATGCTTTGCGTTGGGGTTACTTGATGATGACAAGGAATATGAAGAAGCTATTAATGAGGTCAGCGGATGGTCGTCTGCAGTTTATGTACGCTGTATGTTTGCGTCATTGATGTGTAATGGTAGTATTACCCGTCCTAATCATGTATGGGAAGAAACATGGATGCATTTATCCGATGAAATTCTAATAAAACAACGCCATTTGTTGAGAGATCCAGGTAAGTGGTGCTGTCTATAGAGAGCATATTGATGTATTATTGATCTGAGTAATGATTGTGTGTGTGTGATATAAGAATTTAGGTAGGTTATACATTTGTGCAAATGAAACCAAGAAGTTAAAGGTATGATTAGATGCATTTATTAAGAATGTAAGAGTTGCAATCACCAACTGTATTTAAACAATACAGATGATCCACAATATAGACACAAAGTTTTATTATACAGATTATCATATGGAGGCAACTACGAACATTACATCAGTTGCATTGTAAATATTATTGGTTTTGTGATTTTTGAGATAGTGGTGTCTTATGTTTGAATAATAATGAAACCTTATTATTATGGATTGAATATAAAATTATATAGTGCATTTGCTAATTAATTAACGAGTTAAGTTCACACTATATACAAGTTTGCAGTAAGGCACGAGTTTTAATTTTCTATTTTATATTGTAGGGGTTTGTGATATTAAATGTTGAGTGTGTGATTTCATGTTATACAATTTGTTGTATATGGTTGTTTATGCATGTAATTTTCACTTAATTGTGAGTGGTGCGTATTCATATATATATAATACAATTATAGATGTTTAAATGTAATATTCTCCTTAACAAATCTTCACCTATCAACGGAGACCATAAAGAATATTGCACTGTGTGAAATTGAAAACATTCTGAAGTCCAATGGTCGTTCGCTGAGTGATTTCCCCCCTATGCCAATCCCTGTATCATCTGCGTCTAGATTATCATCGAATATTTTATTGGTAGAGGAAACAAATTATGATACCATATCACATATGGAGAATCTCAGCACATTATCTGATGCTCTTATCGACGAGCAGTTGTCAATATTTAATACAATAATGAAAGCATGCTACGGTGGGGATGGCGGTGTATTTTTTGTTAATGGATTTGGTGGGACTGGCAAGACGTTTGTGTGGAACACACTAACTGTTGGGAATTCTAGGCGCCTAACGCAGCGGAAGCAAATATAAAATTAAAAATAAAACGCGCCAAGTCCTAAAATTCCCGAATGAATCCGCTAGTAGAATTTAAAACTTTTAAGATAGTGGTATACCTCACGAGTTTCAATCGGTTGGTTGTACAAGCCATGTCCAAGGAGTCCACTCGCAGCGTCCTCCCTCTGCCGGTGATCCACACGAACAGTTTTTCGGGCACCAAGGTGCTAGCCTTCCGTTCTTTTCTCCAAAAGAACCAGGGACCAATCTACAGTGTTTTTGAACTCAAGAACTCCTTCTTGATTCAAAATCCTAAAGTGGCGCAAAAGAAGAAACCCCCCACAAGAACTCCTTCTTGCCTTTTCTTCTCTCACAAACCCTGATTTTGGTAACCTCAAATCGAATTTCCTAACTCCTTAGGCAAACTCGATTTTTCCCTCTCAACTCTTGAGAACCAAAATTTTCCTCACTTGGAAAACTAGGGTTTGATGATGGTGATTTCTCTCTTCTCTCTCTACAAGGAGGAAGACCGAAAATCAAAAGTGATCTCTCTCATCCATACCTTAGGCGCCTAGCCTAGGGCTACTTATAATTATTTTTAGAGCATTATTATAATTCTAAATTATAATAATATGGCTTCATGAATTGAATTTTAAATTATAATATTACCTTAATATTTAATTTAAATTCAAATCGTAATCTTGGAGAATCAAATGAGAGATCAAATCTCCCATATCCCACAAGATCCCATGCGCCATGCTCCTCATATTTATCTTTGGAATTTTATAAATCAAAAACCTTCCTAACTCTTAGGAAGTCATGATTCTCCAAAGATCCTGATTTGAGATCTCACCAAATCTATTTGAATTCAAATCTTTTGATATCTCCATCAAATCTTTTGAATTCAAATTAATATTTAAATTAATAAAACAACTTTATTAACCTTAAATCACCAAAAGAGGCGCCACCCTCATGCCAATATTAGGGAATTTTATAATTCAATAATTTCCTAACTTTTAGGAACCTTATCTGAATTATTTTTCCCTAATATTTTAATTGTAAATAATTAATCCCCATTAATCATTTAACAATTATTATATTTAAATTTGTCCCACAAATTTAAATACTTCACAACTGTAGATCAATTAAGACAAGACTTAATGTCCCAGACATTTTTGCTGTCTTAAATCGTGTCACTGGAGTGACCCACGAATTAACCTTAATTTGTGTCCCTTTTGAACGTTGTCTTGTTCCTGCTCGTGTGTGACCCAGCAGGCCCCACGTGAAGTTGGCAGCAAGTCATCTCCATGACTTACAAGTCGTGAGCGGACTCTAGCAAGCCATCACGACTACCCAAAACACGTGAGTTATCGTTTTTACCAAAACCGACTTAACCTTAGTACCACCTTGTCATAGACCCTATTGTCACACGATATCTTGGTCATGGATTAGGCACAGGAAAGTCATCCATAATCCCAACCTCAACTTGCTCGATTTCCTGAGTAAGTCCCAAAACCCAGCGTGGCCACGCATTTCCTGGACAGACTCTTCGAGGGCGCCAGTTAGATATCTCTCATTTAATGAGGGACAAAATCTCATCTTGGCCAATCCAAATTCCTCAGCACGGCAATCAACCAAACCCGTACTTAGCCCTTATTGCTACCCTGTTACGGGCATTGTTAGACTAAGCCAAAGTCTGACAACTGCAACGCCGGAATAATGATGACCTCAGGTCTAAGGCGTCGTGACAGGTGTACAGGAGAGGCAAGCTGATGACTAAACCCATGCAGGACTCTCCGGGTCATGTCCAGCAACTCGTAACCCCTTACGTAATTGCACCATGACTCTCGTACCAACATCTAGTGCATGCATCTCTATGCACCGAGGTCATGCTGGTCTTAGTTCATTTCAAGTTCCCACTTAAATGAGCGACCAGGGACAGATTTAGATTAATTATCTCATAATTAATCACGGACTGTTATCATAGTAAACATGCTAATAATATGATAACCATTAATTTATCTCCGTAAATTAATCAATATGTTCACAACATATTTACAAAGTGATTGGCCCTAGGGCACAATCTCCAACAGACTCCAACTTGCACTAGGTACAATCATTAATCAAACTGTTCCTACACTAGGAACATCCATTAATGTGTATAATCTCCATCTGACATTACATGACTCTTCATGTAAGACCTGTGCTAGGGATCTCGTAAGAGGATCGGCATCATCCTCGACTGCTACTTTACATATCTTGATATCACCATCTCTAGGTGATCATGTCTGAGTGTATATATATATATATATATCACTGTCGGAACATCAGTGGGGAACCCCTTCCCGTTTGGTGTCTTCCTGTCTCCACAGGGTGACCACCAATCACTCCTCAGACATTATTTTTACGGTTTGCGTCTCCACGCGACCAACCCTTTGTTGTAGAATCAGCAATCGTGCTCTGCTTGGAACTCTTTCCAACTCACGATGCCACCGTTCAGGAGAAACACGTATCCATACTGCGATTTTATCTTGGTAGGTTTTGGAAAACGGGCATTTGTGAAACCCCTTACACATCAATTCCACCATAATCGAAGATTTCATCCTTAGTTCTTCCTAAGTACTCAAGGATGCTTATGACAGCGGTCCAATGATACTCACCAGGGTCTCGTTGGAACCGGCTTGTCACGCTCAGGGCAAACGACACATCGGGTCGAGTACACAGCATGATGGATCCTATTGCCGAAGCATAAGGGATGCCCCTCGCTTATCAAGTGTCTTGGGACACTGATTCTTGCTCAGGGTCAATCCTTGATTCATCGCCATGAATCCCCTCTTGGAGTCTTGCATACTGAACCCCTTCAGTACCTCATCCAAATAAGTACTCTGACTTGATCCAAGAAGCCTACAAGATCTATCTCTATAGATCTTAATGCCTAGAATATAAGCAGCTTCTATGTCCTTCATTGAAAAAGATTTCCAAATCAAGATTCACAATCTCTAAGGTTGGAACATTATTTCCAATGCGCAATATGTCATTGACATACAGCACCAAGAGCACAATTGTGCTCCCACTAACCTTCTTGTAAACATAAGGCTTGTCAGCGTTTTGTAAGAAGTCAAACTCTTTTGACTACCTCATCAAAACGATGATTCCAACTCCGTGATGCTCGCTTCAACCCACAAATGGATTTCCAAAGCTTGCACACCTTTATTGGTTCCTCTGGACATACAAACCCCTCGGGTTGTATCATATACACATCCTCGGGCAGCCTTCCATGCTATTTTGACATCCATTTGCCATATCTCATAGTCATAATATGCGACTATGGCAAGCAGGATCCTAATGGCCTTGGCCATTGCAACAGGGGAAAAGGTTTCGTCATAGTCAATACCATGACGTTGCATAAAACCCTTTGCAACTAGCCTAGCCTTGAAGACGTTGACATTGCCATCCATGTCTGTTTTCTCCTTGAAAACCCACTTGCACCCTACGGGTTTTACCCCTTCAGGTGCATCAACCAAGGTCTAACCTTGTTGTTATCCATGGACTATATCTTAGCCTTCATGGCTTCAACCCATTTCTCAGAGTTGGGATCTACGATGGCCTCTTGATAGGTGGTGAGCTCACCATGCTCCGTGAGCAACACATCCCTGTTTTCAGTCACGAGAAATCCCTATCTCTGGCTGAAAACGTGTCCTATCAGACCTTCGTTGTCCTTGTGTTTTTAGAGGAGCTTCCACAACACCTTGTGGTTCTTCTCTAGTTTCCGTCTGTGCCTCTGAAGTGCTTTGTGGATCTTGAACTCCTTCAAGATCTACCTTACTCCCACTGTTTCTTTTGGAAACAAGATCCTTCTCCAAGAAGAATCCACTTCTGACTACAAACACTTTGTTGTCAGATGGGCAGTAGACATAGTATCCCCTTGTTTCCTTGGGGTACCCTACAAGCACCTTTTGGGAGATAGTTTATCGTAAACTTCACATCCCCAAATTTTGAGATGAGACACTATGGGACTCCTCCCACTCCATATCTCATATGGTGTCTTCTCAACTGCCTTAGACGGAACACGGTTAAGTGTGAACACGGCAGCTTCTAAAGCATATCCTCAAAAGGATGGCAGAAGATCGGTTTGACTCATCATAGATCGCACCATATCTAATAGGGTTCGATTCCTCCTCTCGGAAACACCAACCCATGGGGTTTCAGAAGGGGTAAGTCGTGAGACCATCTCACAGCTTCTAAGACGATCAACAAATTTTTGACTCAAATACTCGTCTTCTCGATCGGATCGAAGGACTTTGCTTTTCTTGTCAAGTTAGTTCTCTACTTCACTTTGAAATTTCTATTTCAAAAGACTCCGACTTATGCTTAATAGGTAGCCGTAGTCAAACCTATTGAAGCAGTTAGTAAGAGTAACCACCTTCAGCTTGGGTACTCATGGGTCCACATACATCACTACGTATGATCCCCAACAAGTCAGATGCCCTCTCACTGTGGCCAGTGAAAGGCACCTTTGTCATTTTTCCAAGTAAACAAGATTCGCAAGCATCATATGATTCAAAATCAAACGAGCTTAGAAGTCCATCTCTATGGAGCTCCTCTAGGCGTTTCTCGTTTACATGGCTTAAACGACAATGCCAAAGGTATGTAGGATTAGATTTGCTAATCTCAATCCTTTTCGTATTGATGTTATAGATATTGTTATCGTGTTCACGTTCAAATTTCAAGATGCAATGTTTATCTTGCAAATCGCATAAGCAAATAAACATCATCTTAATAAATCGAACACCATTCTTTTCAGTTAACACATGCTAAACTTCCTTATCTCATAAGAAAGCGAAACATTGTTTGAGCTTTAAAGAAGGTACATGATAACAATAAGTTAAGCCTGGAGGGCAAAACAAGCTTGCATGTTCCCACAGCAACAGCAGCAACCCTTGCTCTATTGCCTACTCGTAGGTCCATCTCACTTCTGTTCAGCTTTCTACTGTCTCTAAGACCCTTCACATCAAATGTGAAAACCACATGCTGTATCTAATACCCAAGCGGTTATAGTAGACAAGTGAACGTCTATAACGAAGATACCAGAAGTAGAGATCTCATCTCTCCTTTTATTCTTTTGATCTTCCCAATACAATTTGCAATTTCTTAAAAGGCAAATTGCATCCTTTGAAAGCCTTGCCTTCTTGGCAGGTAGTGGGTTAGGCTCAGCCGCTGGCTTGCTCCCACCAAACTCGGCGTCTCCTTTCCTCTTTCCTTTGCCCTTCCCTTTCCCCTGATTCTGGAACGTTTCCTTGAGATATGGGACTATCTCAACAGCCGACAATATTCCCTTGTTCAACTCCTTGAACTATTGTGGCTAGCATCAAGGCAAGTAACGTCCACAGAGTCATTGAAGTGCTTCTCCAAGCAGTTCTTTGAGCTCTTGGCACGTCCTTGGCATGCTCTTCAGGGGAGGGATCTCTAGGACATAAAATTTCCTTTGGTGGGTGAGAATAATTCTCAAATTACAAAACCAGTCGAGGAAGTCAGCAGCTTCCTTCCTTGGGTGAGAACATTTCTCAATTACGATACCAGTTAAGGAATTTTGTCCTAGACAACTTTTCCTTCTCAAGGACAGATCACAGTGATAGTGATGAACTATTATTTGTTACCATTGATTCTACTACTAAGATATGAAAAGTTTAATTAGCAGAATTAATATATCCACCATTTTATAAAACCTAGTGAAATTTATTATTAGTGGCTAAGACCCATATTTCACCAAAGTTTACCGTCGCGGAGGCGATCATTCACGCTTTGGTTATTTAGGTAGGTAACTCCTTACCAATCACATCTCCATGTGACTCTTAGATCCTTATGGGACTGTATCATCTCATGATACTTGTTATGGAATGTTTATCCCATCTAATGCCTTGAGGTCCAAAACCGTTTTGATAACCCCATTAAGTCACACGGTAAAACATGTGAATGACTAGATTCATAACAACGAGGCCGAAGCCCAACCCCATATCATCAAGGCCCAACTGCAATACGTGTCGCGGAGGCGATCACCGTATTCAAAGAACCAAGATTTCAACGGGCGTCGTGTTTAAACTCCCATTCACCCGTGTCTCCTCAAGGTCAAGGCAGATACGTGTCGCGGAGGCGATCACCGCTCCACGATGAACAAGATTTTGACAGGGCGTTTTAGCGATGGCATTAAAAACTTAAGATTCTCTAAAAGGGTTTGATTTTTAATTTAAAATGTTCCGTTTTAAAGTTGAATTTTAAAACTCCTTTTAAAATTAAACGAGTCATGCCACATGTTTGTTACCCCATGTATCTCATACATATAAACATGTGCCCGAATTTTGTATCGTATACAAAATCCCACGCTCGTATCCTATACGTGGTTGTAGCGCGATATATAAATAGCATGTTAAAATTTCGCACCCTAAACTTACATCTAGCGCATCACATACAACTAAATGTAAAACAAACACCGTATTTAGATATAGCCCATCTACCCTAGAATTCTCCCAAGCCAATGAGAGAACCTTTCTAAAAGGAAAAATAAAATTACACGTGAATAAACCCCAGTTACATTGAGGTATAAACTGAAAGTAAATTTTACACCAGAGTAGAGGGAGACGACACGCAGGCCGTATTTACCGAAATAAACCTCCTAGAGCCATATCCAACACCACACAATTCAAATATGAACAATTCATACAATTATGTCAAACACGGCATACAACACATATATTAAAACTCCTTTTAAGATTGTGTTCAAATTAGGGTCTGTGCAATTTTAACATGCCTTTTCTTGAGATTAGGCCTTTTATCAATAATAATAAATACCATGAATCTCCATTCAAGAATTTATAATTATTGACCCCCAAAAATGTTAAAATTCATAATTTTAATAAATTTTCAGCCACCTCTATAATATTATAATTAAAACACTTTTAACTATAATTATAAAGGAATTTCGATTTTGGCCTAAAAACTCAAGAAAATTTTTCCAATCGATCCAATCGACTCTATATGTATCGTATACATATAATTTGCACCTTTTTCTGTAGATTGAATTTTTTAAGAAAAACGTTTGGTGGATTTTGTAAAACCAAAACGGTGATTGAAAGCGGTAAACACACATACCATACATCACATGTACACATAAACAGTTTTAAATCCTAGAACTACCGTGGCTCTGATATCACTGTTGGGAATTCTAGGCGCCTAACGCAGCGGAAGCAAATATAAAATTAAAAATAAAATGCGCCAAGTCCTAAAATTCCCGAACGGATCCGCTAGTAGAATTTAAAACTTTTAAGATAGTGGTATACCTCACGAGTTTCAATCGGTTGGTTGTACAAGCCGTGTCCAAGGAGTCCACTCGCAGCGTCCTCCCTCTCCCGGTGATCCACACGAACAGTTTTTCGGGCATCAAGGTGCTAGCCTTCCGTTCTTTTCTCCAAAAGAACCAGGGACCAATCTACAGTGTTTTTGAACTCAAGAACTCCTTCTTGATTCAAAATCCTAAAGTGGCGCAAAAGAAGAAACCCCCCACAAGAACTCCTTCTTGCCTTTTCTTCTCTCACAAACCCTGATTTTGGTAACCTCAAATCGAATTTCCTAACTCCTTAGGCAAACTCGATTTTTCCCTCTCAACTCTTGAGAACCAAAATTTTCCTCACTTGGAAAACTAGGGTTTGATGATGGTGATTTCTCTCTTGTCTCTCTACAAGGAGGAAGATCAAAAATCAAAAGTGATCTCTCTCATCCATACCTTAGGCGCCTAGCCTAGGGCTGCTTATAATTATTTTTAGAGCATTATTATAATTCTAAATTAGAATAATATGGCTTCATGAATTGAATTTTAAATTATAATATTACCTTAATATTTAATTTAAATTCAAATCGTAATCTTGGAGAATCAAATGAGAGATCAAATCTCCCATATCCCACAAGATCCCATGCACCATGCTCCTCATATTTATCTTTGCAATTTTATAAATCAAAAACCTTCCTAACTCTTAGGAAGTCATGATTCTCCAAAGATCCTGATTTGAGATCTCACCAAATCTATTTGAATTCAAATCTTTTGATATCTCCATCAAATCTTTTGAATTCAAATTATTATTTAAATTAATAAAACAATTTTATTAACCTTAAATCACCAAAAGAGGCGCCACCCTCATGCCAATATTAGGGAATTTTATAATTCAATAATTTCCTAACTTTTAGGAACCTTATCTGAATTATTTTTTCCTAATATTTTAATTGTAAATAATTAATCCCCATTAATCATTTAACAATTATAATATTTAAATTTGTCCAACAAATTTAAATACTTCACAACTATAGATCAATTAAGACAAGACTTAATGTCCCAGACATTTTTGTTGTCTTAAATCGTGTCACCGGAGTTACCCACGAATTAACCCTAATTCGTGTCCCTTTTGAACGGTGTCCTATTCCTGCTCGTGTGTGACCCAGCAGGCCCCACGTGAAGTTGGCAGCAAGTCATCTCCATGACTTACAAGTCGTGAGCGGACTCTAGCAAGCCATCACGACTACCCAAAACGCGTGAGTTATCGTTTTTACCAAAACCGACTTAACCTTAGTACCACCTTGTCATAGACCCTATTGTCACACGATATCTTGGTCATGGATTAGGCACAGGAAAGTCATCCATAATCCAAACCTCAACTTGCTCGATTTCCTGAGTAAGTCCCAAAACCCAGCGTGGCCACGCATTTCCTGGACAGACTCACCGAGGGCGCCAGTTAGATATCTCTCATTTAATGAGGGACAAAATCCCATCTTGGCCAATCCACATTCCTCAGCACGGCAATCAACCAAACCTGTACTTAGCCCTTATGGCTACCCTGTTACGGGCAACGTTAGACTAAGCCAAAGTCTGACAACTGCAACGCCGAAATAATGATGACCTCAGGTCTAAGGCGTCGTGACAGGTGTACAGGAGAGGCAAGCTGATGACTAAACCCATGCAGGACTCTCCGGGTCATGTCCAGCAACTCGTAACCCCTTACGTAATTGCACCATGACTCTCGTACCAGCATCTAGTGCATGCATCTCTATGCACCGAGGTCATGCTAGTCTTAGTTCATTTCAAGTTCCCACTTGAATGAGCGACCAGGGACAGATTTAGATTAATTATCTCATAATTAATCACAGACTGTTATCATAGTAAACATGCTAATAATATGATAACAATTAATTTATCTCCATAAATTAATCAATATGTTCACAACATATTTACAAAATGATTGGCCCTAGGGCACAATCTCCAACACTAACCACCGTTATACGTGCAAGGGGTGATATTGTTCTTGCAGGTATATATTTTATATAAGTAGGACATGTGGTATTTACATAATGTATACACTCAATTTTTAATATATTTTATTTGTGAACTAACATTAAACAAAATGATTTATGTACCAGTTGCTTCCAGTGGGATCGCAGCACAACTTATACCAGAAGGGCGAACTATACATTCTAGGTTTTGTATTCTGATCCAGTGTAACGAAGAGTCGACATGTAATATAATGCATGGCAGTGATTTAGCAGAGCTGTTGATACATACAACTCTTATTATTTGGGATGAGGCACCAATGATGCACTGTCATTGTTTTGAAGCACTTGATAGGTCATTGAGGGATATTATGCGATTCAAGAATCCAAACAGCATGAGTAAGTCATTCGGGGGGAAGTTCATTGTTTCTGGCAGTGATTTCAGACAAATCTTACCTGTTATCCCATGTGGCAGCAGGCAGGACATTGTTCTTGCATCGCTAAACTCTTCAGACATTTGGGCGTATTGCAAGGTTTTGAATCTCACAAAGAACATGCGTCTACAATCAAGTGGAAATGGTCATGATAAGGAGGAGGTTAGACAATTTTCACATTGGTTACTTGAGATTGGTGATGGCAAAATTGGGTTAGCTATATCTGACAAGCAATCAAGTATTGACATTCCAGATGATATACTTATAAAAGAGTACATCGACCCGATAAAGGCAATAGCAGATGCTATATACCCAGATTTTGCGACAAACTATCAAACGATCGATTATTTTCGAGACAGAGCAATTCTTGCTCCAACTCTTGAAGACGTTTCTGCAGTCAACCAATATTTGCTAGACGAAATGAAAAGAGAGGAGAAAGTATATCTGAGTTGTGACAGCATTTGTAGGCACGACGAAAATGCAAAAACTATGGCGGACATTTACACCACGGAGTTTTTGAACTCTATCAATGGTTCTGGATTACCATATCATGCACTAAGGCTTCAGGTTGGTGCTCCAATAATTTTGATGAGAAACATTGATAAATCTATTGGTCTACGAAATGGAACACGTCTTATTGTGTATCGGATGCGTGAACAGGTTATTGAAGCAAAAGTTATGTCTAGAAAGTCTGCTGGTCAAAAGGTTTTGATTGCACGGATTACAATTACCCCGTCTGACTTTAGGCTTCCTTTCAAGTTCCAAAGGAGGCAATTTCATGTGATGTTATCATTTGTTATGACGATTAACAAAAGTCAAGGGCAATCGATGTCATATGTTGGATTGTATTTGCCCAGACGAGTATTCACACACGGTCAACTATACGTTGCATTGTCACGTGTTAGATCCAGTTCTGGCATCAAAGTCCTCATAGCACATCGTTCAGAAGATGGGATGAATAAAGCAGTTAATGTGGTTTATAGGGAGATATTTCAAAACGTGATATGATAGTCCATTCGAAGTTTTCATACAACTGTAATTTTTGATAAAGTAATTTGCTCTAATGGAAGTTTGTTTATACGATTTTTTAGTACTAATGTAAGTTCCAAAGGAAACATCATGTAATATTGGTTAGTTTACTCATGGACATTTTGCATTATGTAATAATGTCATCAGATTTTTATAATGTGAATATATATATATGGGATGACAGTATACTGAGACATTTTATATATATGCATTAACACTGTAAACCGAAATATAATGAATCGAAACGTTAATTTGTTTAATTAAAAGATATATTGTAGTCAACAATAGATACACAGTATAAAAAAACTAAGATAACAAAATGAAGGTGTAAGTTGTGGTAGCGTGACGTTAGTATATAGATTAGGTATAATATATATATATATATATCGGTTAAGAAAATTGTGATATTTATTTGTTAGTATTTATGTTAACTTTTGCATGTATTTTAAGATAAGGACCCATGACACATTCAAAACACATTTAGACATTTTGGTAACACTTACCAATTATAATATTGATTCAATATTATTTATTCTGATTAGTTTATATATTGTAATAATGAATAAAATATGTACCTAGATATATAAGGCAATTAGTTTAAGAGATCCTGATACAGTGTTTTGGGGCGCATATGATTTGGTAATGGAAACATAAATTAGATAAAGGTCAAAGTTCAGAATTTAGACTACATTTAGACATATAATTTAATTGAAGATAGATATACAGCTATAATTCGCCATACATAGTGATAGAAAATTATTAGCTACGGAATCCTAGAATCATGGCTCATTGTATGGAGAATTTATGAACCATGCAAGATAGAATTGGAAATTGATATAACCAACCCATGAATACTAATTTATTTGTTATCAATACATAGTATATGTCATTGTAGTTAATGGTGTCATAGCTTAAATTATGCAATTTTTTCGTGATATATTTGATTGATTTAATTAAAGCACGAGCCAAAAGTTTGGATCCATCAAAAAATTCGTGCAATCAAATTTATTTTAATTTAATGACATTAGAAAATATAATGCATATATATGGTAAATTGATTTATATATCAAGAATTGATGGAGATATAAATGAAATGTGTCTTATTTTTTTTATTTTAGTATGGATATGTGTTATACAATGTCGTCATTTTAAGTTTTAGGTTAACGCGTAACAAATTGCATTTAAAGGATGCTATAAATTGTATAACGCAATCAATATCATGATATATCTTTCAAATTGTGTAGTTAATGGTGATTAAGTTTTTCTGATAATGGATGATTTTGGTCAATTTATTATTTTGTGTACAGATAAGTGACACAAATTAAGAAAGATTTGGGAATGCCATGATTAATGGAGACATTTTTGTTAATTAATATTTATATAGGTTGTCATAGGCTATTGTTCATGTTATATAAGATCACAGTGTTGTTGGCATAATGGTTATATTATGTTTACATAGTGCAATAAACTATCATATCATATCATAATTAGATAAAATGAATGTTCTGTCGTTCTATTTCTCAATGATCGCGGTGTTGATTCTGCAGTTATGTGCCAAATAATGAAATTCATGAAAGCTGAAGAGGTATGTGCAATGCGTCTTATATCAAAAAATTGGCACGGGAGTGTTCGCGACCTTGGGTTCATAGCATATCACAATGAAAGTTATATTGCAGAAGGTCGAAGGTGTATCATATTGGTATGTGAATTTGAAACTGTAATTAACTCATCCAAAATAATTATATCGATGTCCAGCACATACACAAACGTTGAGTCGTGGAAGAAGGTTATTCCACATCCTAATGCTTCACACAGGCACAAGTTCGATATTATTGGGATAATTAATGGTATCATTTGTCTTCATAATGGAGCTTACTAACCCAATTACAGGTCAAAATGTCACAATTGAACAACCGCCAAGATTTACACAGGGAGGTATTATATATATATATATATAATATCAAACTTATATATTCACTTAATGGTATGATTGATTGACGTACTAATATCACTATAATATAAATTGCAGTCGTTATGAGGTCCGGTTTTACTTTCAGAAAAGTGACAAACGACTACGTAATAGTTATACTATGGAAGGCATCTCCCAACTGCATTAGATCTTGGTGTACTTTATTCTCTCTAAGTAAGATGTTTTGGTCAAAGTCAATCCCTATAGACTATGATGTTTGTTTATTACATACTGTAAACGTACACCTAGATGGATCAATATACTAGATTTCTGAAGGTGTGACGCAGGGAGGTGAATTGTTCCATAACGTCGCGTGTTTCAACATTAACCGCAACAGTATTCAAACTTCACATTTGCCACTAATCGACGATGTGTGTTTTTGGGAACTTACCACAATTAACAACCATCTCAGAGAAGTTTCAATAATTGACCTTGGTCAACAATGGAGACATTTCAATTCTTGGATCAAAGTAGGTACCACAAACACAAGTTCCCACTGGAATAATCATGTTTGGCTTGGACCAGTATTTCAAAACCGTAATTACCTTGGTTTTTCGGATTGCAATTTTTTCTTTGCGTCGCCGTATGGAAAGTTCCATGACGTAGAATATACATGTTTTCGCAAGATTTTCTACATGTTCGGAAATCAACAATCATCGAAGAAAGTTATTTGTGGGCCAATTCAGACCATGTTCTCATTTGATAGGTCTATTGAGTTTCGTCCTTCGATGTCTAGATTCTGAACTTTATTTATTGTCTAAGAAATTAAATAAGTGATGTTATAATTTCAAATTACATTTCTGTATTTTTATAGTTCAACGTTATTCTCTTATAAGTGTATGTCAAATGCCACATATATACTAAGTTTCAGTACTATATAGAATGTTATATAATTGAGTATTATAATGTAGTGACATTACATCAGAATACTAAATAAGTAATATGAAAACAAATACAGTTTCTAAATGTTATATCTAATTAAGGAATATCATCACTTTGTACACGGAACGCTATTGAAGAGTATTATTAAACAATTCAAAATAGCAAAATCAACGTTCAATGAATATCAGGTTATAAACCAATGCACTGTACGATAATTAACATATATTATGGTAGTTACCAAACAATTCAAGTTAATTTAAAATAATAAAAAAATCAATAACGTTATTATTGTCCCCAAGACATGTCAGTATTTGCCAGGTTAACGATTGTTTGTCATTTTTTCATGAGAAATATATAGAATTAAAAACCATAGGTCAAATAGATGCATTGTAGAGGAAATTGTTTGTATTTATTATATCGACATAAATTAAAAAGAAAAAGGGAATTTGGTTACCCATCAAGAAATTATAAATTAATAAAATAAATCAGAACGTATATCCAATTTGTGTTTGGGATCTATCATTAATAACATTTAACAATGAAGAATACACTCCTTTGTATGGAAAAAATAACAATGACCTCGAATATATTTAAAATAAGTTATATCCATTATTTTATATTTATGTGACTGAAATACAATCATAGGCTATAAGGAAATGTTAAATTTAGATTTCATAATTTACAAGGTTAATTAACCATACAAATAACATAAGTATCACAAGTAATGATTATTAAGATTGACGTGAAAGGAAATTAATGTTTGTGGTTATATATGAAATATATAGTTGACAAATATTGATTGATATCATACTATAATTAGGATCATTTAAGAGGTATTACAAATACATATATTAATATAATTATTTAAAACAGTAACATAATATACATACATATAGGGATACATATTTATTGGTAATAGTCAACATCATCGTCTCATAGACAAATCATGGCAAATATCATGCAGGATTGACGGCAAGAAAATGAGGTTATAGGTCAAATAGATGGGGTTTAAATTATTCTGTATTATATAAAAATAGTTTTATCATATGTTATACAAAAAAAAAAGTTGTTGTTGCAGCAATATTCTATATTTTTAGTGGCAGTTTTCTATATATTAGCCCTTTAAAATATAACATATAGTTAATGTGTTGTAGGTATTCAACAATAGATATAATTAACGATGAATACATTCAAATACACATAATATAAATAACGTTTGATTTTGCACATGTGTTATTAAAATATATTTTTATAATATATGTAATCTGTAATGAAAGTATTGATTTTACGTTTTCTATATGTTTAATTGATCAAAGTATTTAGACGAGTCATAATTTAACATTAGTAGAGTAATATATTCGTATATATAGGAGTAATTGAATAGATTAAAAAACAATGATGACACATCGATTATACCAATGATAATTTATTTGATAGACGTCTAAGCAAAAAATTTAGGACAATTTAGAACGTTTATCACAGTCAACATTTAGGGATGCAATTGAAATTTATTTTTACTAATTATTGTCTGATATTATACTACAAGTAGAATAGATTAAGTCTTAATGCTAAATAATTTGGGTTAAATATTGTCTGGTATCATAAAATCTTGATATTCATTGTTTGTAAATTGATAGCTATTGTTTTGGCGAACATATGGGTTAAATCATAAGGTTATATTATGAAGGAGGTCAGAAATACTTATATAGAGACATACTGATTGGTATTAATTATTTTAATTATCAATATTAAAAAATCACGGCAAACTTTATGCATGTGATCTGTATAAAAAACAATATCAGTTTTTTTTTTACAACACATCGTTTGTAGACGAATGAAAAATTGTTTACACTGAAAGAATGCAGTACAACTATTATACAGGTTACAACGATGACATTTGGTTCATGACACCGGTCAGTAACATTTTACAGTTGTACGAAGCAGAGGACAAGAGTTTTCACTGTATTTTGGGTACCGTTGTTAAGGTGCACAGCAGGATGAATTTTTATTATGAATCATGTTGTAAATGCTTCAAAAAGGTTTCACAAGTTCGCGAGGGGTTCTATTGCAACAAATGCACGAGATGGGATACCAATTGTACACATAAGTAGGTTGTAAAAAAGTTAATCAGTTACGAACGAGTTTTTTATTATAACATCATATTTGACTGTGTCAGGTATATGTTAAAGATCTGCATTATGGATGAAGAAAATGAGATATTGTTGACATTACTTGACAGGGAGTGTGTTAAAGTAATTGGGATATCCACGGCAGATCTCCACGGTCGATATTTAGAGGTCATATGAATACAATGAAAAAGTAAATAATCCCATTCGTTATACCTCATAATGTACTTATTTTAAAAAATGTACACATATTATAAACTCAGGCTGAAGGTGAGTCGTCATTCATTGCGGACAAATTTAACATATTGCTGGGAAAAATATTCGCTTTCAAGGTGTACCTTCAGTATTCCGACTACTATATGGCTCAGATAATTATTGTACAGCATATGACAGACGAAAAGCATACGGTGGAGAAATTGACATCGTTATATTATGTTCGTAAGCCAATTTTGTATTGTTTATTTTTTTTGTATGCTACATCATATCATATTATAATGAAAAAATGTATATATGATATTTGAGTAGGAGACAAATGAGGTGGAAGACGACAAAAAATCTGCTATGTTATATGCTATGAGTTTTATACAACACAATAATAAGCTAAATAGTTTTTATTTTAGTTATCATTTTTTTTGCAATGTCTTATATTTTATTTGGTATTGATTTAATATTTTTACAAATCTTAGGAAGTTATTGAGGATATGCTTGCCAAAGAACCTACTGGACCAGGGATTTTGGACCGTATTCGAAAAGATGTACCTGACTGAAACGCTTCAAGATCGTTAGAGAATAATGAAATTTATTGTAGGGATGTCTCAACATCTATTGCAAAGAATGCAGACAAGTAGTTCGGTACAGTCTGATATTTACACGTAAACGATCGACTGCATTACTTATTGTACACGAAGTTTTAAGTTTAATTAATTTTGTTGTCAGTCATTAATAATGCACATTAGTATATCATCATATTGATTACACAATAAGTTCAAATGAAATATAATACGTTGACTATTTTCTGACAGTAAGAGTACTGTATATTTATAATTTACAAGCAAGATATAGTAATTATTTAAAAATTGGATTATAAGTATTAGCCCTTAAATTAAAAAAAAAAAAAAGTAGAATTAAGTATAAGAATGGTAGATAGAATAATAATCTCAATAGATTTAATAGAACAGATATATGCATAACCTCATTAATATTAAAAAACTGTTAATATTTACAGTGAATAAATCAGCGAAATTTATGCAAAATTTTGCTATATTTATTATATTGAAGACTTGGTAGGGATAATGTTCAATTTGTCGAAGTGATAATATTGTAGGCTGAGATTGACATATATGCAAATTAAATTTTTTATTAATATGTATATTATTTTGTTATATTGTCAAAATCATGATAATAAGCCATTTAATAAAATTTAAATTTTATATGTTGTCAGTGAAAACAAGGAGATCGATATAACTCAATGACTATATGGAATAACTTAAACTGATTTAGACAGTTTGAACTATTACAAATTTTAATTATTCGGAAAAATGCATATATCAAAAAAAATATTCAAGGAGTACAAGAAAGTATTAGAGTTAGTTATATCAGATAATAAACTTTTGTACCATGTGCTTTCGTCATATTTAAATTTTTTACCCTTCGCTGTAAAAAAGTATATTTTGGTACGGTGTGGTAGTATTCACTAACAATTTCGTAACATTTTGAGATAATTTGTAAATTTAATCATAAAATATTTATGGAAAATCAAATATTGACGATCAATATATTTTATAAATTACAAATATTTGGATAGATACATATGGTATACAGATTAAGGTGAAAACGCTATAAATGTTATGGTTTTATCTTGCATTATAAAAAACTTAAATATTTACTTGAGTTAGATTCAACGAAAAAATAAAAATAAAATATTTCATAATATAAAGGCAATTATTGTAATATGACTTAGCAATTTGAAATAAATATATAAAATATTCCATATATATTCATAAGATCCATAAAATCTGGATATAGATTGGCATGATCAGTAATTATATAGGCATTTAATGCGCATATATGGGTCGTTAGATTGATTATCTGATTAATGGAAAAGTTGCCAATTAATGTGTCGAAGGCAGTTAATGTTGTTAAACATAGTGATGAATCACGAATTTAGTTTTTTAAAAAGGTAATACTTAGGGACAAATTAATCGAATATAGAGCTTTTAACAAAAGAACGCCAATAGGGTCGAATTTAGTATTATTTGAAAATATTTGATTATGAAATATAACAAATCGTGTATCAATGTATTTAATGGAACGACTAATAAATTAATGGGTATGACCAGTGTTGTCATAACCGAACCGGACAAAGACTCGGACAAGTGTTCGGTTCACGGTCTGATCAGTTGAACCGGTCGGACCGGATATTTGGACCGGATGACGCAATAAATAATTATTTTTAATATATTAAATATAAACCCTCTATATTTTTTTTGGGTCTAAGAGATGTAACACCCCAATTGTTGAAGAAGGACATTTTTGATAGATAATAGAGTTTAAGAGGCATAAAATAATTATGGAAGTATAATTTACAAGGAGACTTTGGAAGGATATAACTAATGAATGGTAAAATAGGTGAAAAAAGAGGTAAAAGTATGAAAGAGAATCTGTCAGGGACTAAACTGAAAAGTAAAGAAGTTAAAGAAGTGTTTGTAAGTTACGTTAAAAATAATTATGAGAATGAAACAAAGGTATGGGAGTGTTGTAGACAAAATGAGGAATACAATAGTGGAGGAGTTGAGTAGTTTTAAGGGTCTTAATGTGATGTTTCAAAGAATAAAGGGGGTAGGAGCCTAGAAATTAGAAAGTTTGGGGGGCAGAAGTATAGTTTTACCCCAAACTTTAAAAAGAAGGCTGAAAAAAAAAAAAATCTGATCGGTTCTCTGACCGGTCCACCGGGTGGACCCGATTTTCCGGTTTTGGGCTGGTTTTTCCCGGTCCAACCCCAAATCCGGTTCTTTGGGTTGAACCAGGCCGATTTCCACTTCGGCTCCCGGTCCGACCGGCTGGTCCGGTCCGGGTTCAACAACACTGGGTATGACACGACCATCCAATCAGTGGAATTATGTTTGATTCGTTTAACATTAACAAAATGCAGTTATATAAAATAATTGTTACAGCTGTCACATTAGACCAACGAGCAAGGTTATTAAAACCGGACCGGCCATTGAATCGGTCGAAGGAGGGGTTCAAGGTTCAATGGTTCAACCGGGGTTCAACCGGGGTCGGACCGTTGATAAATAAATAAATTAAAAATAATAAAAAAACCTATATATGATAAAATTTTAATTCAAATATTCATAATTAGGTTACAAAATACAATTATAACATTAATATATTAATACAATTTTCATAAATTAACATGAATTAATATAGAGATAATCAATTTTCATAATGTTCAACAATATAATATCATCAAGTGACATTTTATGATCACTTTCTCTATCAAATTTTGGTTCATAATCAACATTCTCTAATATTTGACCCATAATTATAAAAAAAAAGACAAAAAAAAAAAGAAAAAAAAAAATAAACCAAGACCGGTTCAACCGGTTTGCCTCCGGTTCAGGCCGGTTCTCTGCTTGGCCGGTTATTAAACCGACTCGGACCGGCCTAATGACCGGTTCAACCGGTCGGACCGGCCGGTCCAGTCCGGTTTTGATAACTATGCCAACGAGTGATGATGAACTTGTGGGTCAGTCGATCTGATGACGTAGCTGAGTTTCAGTTAGTGCACTATATGAAGGTTGACAGACTTGATCAGGAACACAATGTTATAGGATTTGAACAAAATGGTATGGTGTTGTCTGACAGGCGTTCAAGGAACAGATGAACTGAACGTAACATTATGTTTTGTTATCGAAGAAGTTGTTTTACGAAGACTATACAAGGCACGATCCCTAATTATTCGTATGTTAACTATATTGATAGGTTTCAATTTTCAGATAGCCGATTTTGAGCATATGGTCAAATGGGCATCGTATAACAACTTTGAAATTTATTGGTTTTTGCAATATTATGTGGTTATGTTATTTATAATTAGATATATGAAATAGTGTTGGTTGCGGATTTGAGAATGATATTTGATGTTTTTTAAAATTATGGTGTGGAATAACAATAAGCACAAGGTATAATTAGAATATGATATGATTTTATCGCACACGACTATATTTATAGTTTGTTATATGAAATAGTGTTGGATCCGGAGCTGACTATTTTTTTTTTTTGTTATTTTATATCTATCCTGGAAATAAATAACTTTTTATTGCCATTTTATTTTTAAATATGATATGAACAAAATGTATAAGGTAAATATAAGTATGACACAATGACTCATCAAATTGTATTAAACCTGTACAATTCACCTTATATATATAAGATCATGAAATGTTGGAAAACGTACGCGCGTATTATTTTTTAAGACCACGGAAATATTAGTACTGAATTGAAGCATGATTCTGATTACAAAAAAAAATTATTTTTTTCTCTTGACTGAGCTAAATTTTTTTGATTGACGATGTTTGTTTTCAGTGAAGGCAGACTTCAACGTATAGACAATTTTTTAGGCCAGTCAGTTTGTATGCAGCAATTACTAACCATTGTTATGTTTATGGTTATTATATATAGGGTCAATTTAAATGATTAAATTTGTTGAAAGCCAACCGGCCAAAAATCAATTGTAGGGTCGGATTATCGTCATGGCAAAAAAAATTAGGATTAGCCATTTGCGGGAGAGTTATGAAAGTAATGATAAATAATGGGAATTTAATGTAATTCAGCATGTATCATATGTAAATCAGCCACAATTAGAGGTTATCCTATTAAGCAAATATATATTTCCAATTAAAGTAGTTGACTGTAAGGAATGGACAACGATGTATTAAGTTGCTCAAGTTAAGAGCCTAAGGGGAGGCTATATTCCTATTATTGATTGTATTAATATTATTTGTGTCTATATTTAGAAATCAAAATTTGGTAGGTTTGCTATAATGTGGCGTATGAGGCAAAAATGACTTATTTTGGGTAGAATGCACTATTTATCAGTTTGGGTTGCACCACGTCTATTCCTTTAGAATGGACATGCTTTTCAGTAACGATAGTGGATTAGATTCAGATTTGATGCTGAAAGCATATTTGGTATGCGTTTAGTATCAAAAAATTGGCACGTAAGTGTTCATGATCTGAAATTCATCAAGTATCACAACAAACATTGTCACGTCAATGATCGACGGAAGCATATCATGATTTGTGAGATTGATTCTCCAGGGAATCCTTTCAGAATGTTCATATCTGTGTCATGTTTAATGTCAAACAAGGAGACATGGCGCAAAATAATCCCACACCCGACTTGCCGCGATAATCACAAAATGGATATTATTGGAACTATTGATGGCATTTTATGCTTGGCTGTAGGATCTGTAAAATACTGTATGATGTTTGTGCTGAGTAATCCTACAACAGGTCAACATCTTAGAATAGAGCCTCCTTGGAAGACGGTTAACAACGATATTGTATATTAGTTATTAATCGATTTATGTCGGTTTCAACATATATTTTTGTTTATGATCACCCAAAGTATTTATTATATACTTGATGTGTGTATTTTTGCAGAGCTGGTGAAATTTAGTTTTGCGTTCAACAATCTTCTAGACACATATGTTGTCGTGTTTTATGGAAGTCATCCGCCGAATCAGCAAAATCAGTGTATTCTGCATTCTCTACCAGTGACATGAAATGGTCAAAACCAAAAATTGTTAGCTACGATGTTTCTTTGTTATACTGTGGAAGTGTGCATCTGGATGGATCTATATATTGGATATCGGACACTGTTTGTAATGACAATAGTTTGGCACTATCTATTGCAGCCTTTGATGTTAACGCTGGTACGTTTCAGTTGATTGAATTGTCAACTATCTATTGCAAACCATTGTCTAGGAGCCGTTTCTATAATTGATATTGGTGACAAATGGGGTCATTTTAATGCTTGGACAAAAGAAGGCAACTCCAACAAATGGTCTGATTGGAACAGCAAGAATTGGGTTGGACCATTGGTATACGATCGTCAGTACCTACGCTACAGCTCTGGCAAATTTATATTTGCATCACCGTATACAAAATATCATGATGGAACATTAGTATGCTCAAAGAAAATATACTACATGTTGAAGGACCTCGAGAGAATTGTGAAGGTGATTAGTGGCCAATTCAAACGCATTTTTAAATTTGACAGAGCTGTTGACTATTGTCCTTCGCTTACAAGATTTTAGATAAAAAAGATTTAACAGTAGACAATGTGATATCCAATCGATGTAAAAAAAATGGTTTATAGCAAGCTAGACGTGTGGGTTCTATATTTTGTCGCAAGTTCTATGTTACATTTAGCAAGTACGCAAGATCTTTGTATTCGTCTTTCATATAATTAGTAGAAAAAAAAAAGTGTGTTATCTGATTATGTACTAAACTTTATGAAGATTCAATGTCAAAGTCTATCAGAACTACACTAAATAACTTGCACATTTGTTTAATATATAAAATTGATAGTGATGGATATATTGTAATTTTGATTGTGCAACAATTAAAATTTAAATATTATAATAACCAAAATCATTTATGTAAGTTTTACATAGAAGCAAATGTAAACAAAAGTTTAACATAGTACAACAAAAGTTGTTTTTCAATACAAAGACATTTCAAAAAAATAAAAAATACGAATTACACACATATTTTACGAATTACAATAATTGAGGATAGTAGGACCAAATAATTAATCATGTATTATTTTGATATAAACTAATTATATTCAATGGCTAAAACAATTGTTAATTTTCTTATTTATACTGTAATCTGAATTTCAGGCATTTGTGATTGATAACCATTGTATAAGCCTTTATACAAACGTCACGTTTTTAGCGGTGTATTAGTATAACATATTAAATTTGTATATCAAACCATCTCATCCCGCCGTAAAAATAGATCGATATACATGATTAACTATATGTATTAATATTATGATAGAATAAAATCGTGACATGACATAAGTCATTTAATGATATAAAATTAAGATATGAATTAATTATGTCATTTTTTTCGGCATAAATCTCGAGCATGTATCCATCCGGGTTTATATAGACGTAATTTGAGCGATGTTGTATCCGTATTTTTTGTCAAACATAACCGTATTTAAATTTTTATGGTGTAATGATTTGACACTATATTTATGGAAACCTCCATTTATACGCATGAATGTTGGTCATATTTAAAGGATATCATTTAGGTAAAAAGTAAATGCTTTGCGATAATTATGTATTTATGTGTATAAATTAGTACAGTACCAAATTGAGAAGTCGATAATCATTTGATTGTGCATATAGCACTAGATTTCATTTCGACAAATGATACATCATATTCCAAAGGTCTCACGCATCCTATTATCCCTATGTGGGTACATCAGTTCAATGTAATGCTGTTTTTGTTAATTAATTTTTATTTGATTTAACTGCAATTAACTTTTTCAAATTTTCGTATAATCATGGGTGACAGTTTCAATTATATATCTATTTGATAATGGTCGTGGAGTTCTGGAAACAATTATGTTTTACATAATGTCATTGGTTGACACAAATAACGTTTTTGGTATATGCGTATTGTGTCAAAGAATTGGTATCAAAGTATTAAGAATGAAAAATTCACGATGTATCATAATAAAGCATCTAAAGAGCATCGAATGCGACATCTTGTGACGTGCAAAGTCACAACGGGAGCCATTTGTACCCGATTTAATACATTATACACCATGTCAATGAGAAATGTTCAGAACGAAGCATTGCGCTTTCTGCTACCGTATCTTAAATGTCCACATCTTCACCTTCACAGTTTCATTGGGCCAATTAACGGTATAATCTGCAGTGAATATTTTCATATAAGGAGACAACGTAACTTTGTTATATGTAATCCAGTTACAGGTCAGAACTACCACATAGAACTCCCTGCTCCAATAACATATCAATGTAAGCCTATGCAGTATAGATATTCTTATAATTATAAGCGAATTATATACTGTAATACTAACAGTTAATATTTTTTGCTAATTTGCAGACTTTACTAGGTGTGGATTTGGATTTGATAGCATCTCAAACGCATATGTATTGGTTGTATTCTGGAAGAAACATGTAAGATCTGATGTTTCATGGTTGACAATTTTCTCGACGATATATATGAAATGGACCCAACATTTGGTATCTGAACACGATATTGACTCTTGGTTCCCTCAAAGCTATCACATTAACGATTCACTTTGTTGGGTTGCATTTGGATCAGATCAATCAAAATGTGGACGGAACATTATATGTTATAACATTATATCAAATAGAATTTCCAAGTTTGAGACTCCATTAATTGGTCATGATATTGAGTGGAAAATATCTGTTTCCAATGACCGACTATCTATAGCATCATGTGGTTTAGGTGGCGATGTTTCCAGACCAATTCGAATGTGGTTCTACAATCCTAATTCAAGCCAGATCATCCCATGGGAAGAGCATTATGTGAAATCTCCTATTATATGCAACTATCAGTATCTTGGGTTCTCCGAACAAAGATACGTGTTTGCCTCAACCATATTTATCAAGATTGGTGGGGAGTATAAACATGGACGTAAATTTTACTATATAAAGGGTGATGGCACATCCCGGATTAAGAAAATCGCAACGTTACTACCAAACGAATTCTCGATTGATAATTTTGTTGAATTTCACGAATCGTTGACAAAGTTTTAGTGTAACTGAAGCTTAGAATAAAAAATGTATGTCGTATGTGTTATATTTCAGCCATATGATAATTACAACCGGTGTACGTCAGTATCTTGCAATTATGATATAATGAATTATGCATAATGCTTTAGTTGTTAACCAATATGTCGTTTGTGACCTTTATTAACCAATATAAGTATGTGCAATTAAGTTGCTAAAAATTAATGTCATGTCAATGAATATGTATAGTTGTAATATCAAAACTATATAGTTTCATGAAAGGGGTAAATATGCAATTTTATAAATTTTTGCAAAAATTACAAAATGCCCCCCAAAAAATTTCAAAATTTACAAAAACGTCCCTAAACCATAATATTTGAGGACTAAAATGAAAATTATAAAAAAAATTTTGGACCAAAATTGTAATTTTGAAAAATATTGGAAAAAGGATAAAATTACAGATTAGTCCTAAATTTGAAAAAAAAATGCATTTTAGTCACACCAAACTGTGAGTTAAGTGGAAGGAAGATGAATTTTGCAAATTTTTGCAAAAATTACATTATGCCCCTAAATATTTTCAAAATTTACAAAAAAGTCCCTAGATCATAATATTTGAGGACTAAAATGAAATTTTTTTAAAAAAACTGGTGTCAAAATGTAATTTTTGAAAATATGAAAAAGGTGGAAACTGTCAATCAGTCCAAAATCTGAATAAAAATACTATTTAGTCTTAAATTTAAATAATTTAAAAATTATTCTAATTAATTAGTTTATAAATTAAATAATATAAATATTTTAAGATGGGTTTATGGTTGGGTTGGGTCAACCCTTAATTTTATGGGTCATGACCCACCCATGACCCATTTAGAAAATATAAATGGGTCATAAATGGGTCAATGACCCATTTATAACCCAACCATTTACAACCCAACCCAAAACCAATCCAACCCAACCATTTGCCACCCCTAGTTGTAATCAACTAAATAGAGTAAAAAAATCATGTATATGTTTATGCTAACTGAAATCCAGACAAAGTTAAGCTTTGTATTGAATATATTGACCCCGTACGCTGCAGTCAGATGATATTATAAAATTTTTTGTTGATACTAACATATATACGAATTAAGCTATATCTTAATATGTACATGAAGTTGTTGTATTATCAGAAGCATAAGAATTACTTATATATTAATCATTTTTTTTAAATTGATGACACTAATTTAGGAATAATAAACAAAATATGAGATAATTGTGAGATCCCGGAGTTTTGGAATTTAGTTTTGAGTGCTTAGAACCAAAATAAGTTATTTTTAGAATTTCAGATGTATTTTCAGGTTAGTTTTAGACCAGAATTAAGAATTTTTGGGCGGAAATGTTATGAGAGGGATTAAAATAGAATAATTAAGTGTGTGAGAAAAAGTTTAGAAATGATTTGAAACTTGGAGGGATGAAATTGGAAAGAAAATAAATATTTAAGGGTTTAAGTGATATAAATAGAAAGATTGGGGGGAAGAAATGTAGTTTGCCCCAAAGGTTATAAATTTGCAATTATAAGAAGAGGAAGAGGAAGTGTCGGCCGAGAGAAGGAAATTTGAGACAGAAAACAGAGTGGTGGCGAGGGTCTGGAGGAAGTGAGAAAAAATGGCGGATATCTTTACATCCAACGGTCCGTTTTTTACGTTCTACCCCTCGAATCGAAGCTTAGAACGAGACGAAGCTAACCCTAGTTCCAGTTCGAAATTCCAACGGTTGGATTGAGAAGTATTTGAGATCGAAAATGACGTCAGTTTTGGTAAAAATGCAGAAATTTGGAGTTTGAGGGACTAAATCGTTTCTAGGTAGGGTTCTTCTCTTTCTCCTCACTTCAAAGCATTACTTCTCCAATTTGTTCGCCTAAGATTTTCTGAAGTTGTAAGGATTGCTTTGGTCTTGAGTTAGGGTTTATATGTGTTTATGAAATTTTGATAAGTTGTGATGAATAAATGATGTTGATGATTGATATTTGATGAGTTTGTAATTTTGGGACCAAAACGTAGCTGTTTTGACTTGTTTTTGCTATTTCGTGAAAATTACAGTTTGGTCCCGATTCTTGTTTTGTTTACATACCCAATCTTTACTCAGGGACCAAACAGTAAATAAAACAAGAATAGGGACCAAAATGTAATTTTCACAAAATAGCAAAAACAGGGCAAAACAGCTACGTTTTGGTCCCAAAATTACAAACTCATCAAATATCAATCATCAACATCATTTATTCATCACAACTTATCAAAATTTCATAAACACATATAAACCCTAACTCAAGACCAAAGCAATCCTCACAACTTCAGAAAATCTTAGGCAAACAAATGAGAGAAGTAATGCTTTGAAGTGAGGAGAAAGAGAAGAACCCTACCTAGAAACGATTTAGTCCCTCAAACTCCAAATTTCTACATTTTTACCAAAACTGACGTCATTTTCGATCTCAAATATCTCTCAATCCAACCGTTGGAATTTCGAACTGGAACTAGGGTTAGCTTCGTCTCGTTCTAAGCTTCGATTCGAGGGGTAGAACGTCAAAAACGGACCGTTGGATGTAAAGATATCCGCCATTCTTTCTCACTTCCTCCAAACCCTCGCCACCACTCTGTTTTCTGTCTCAAATTTCCTTCTCTCGGCCGACACTTCCTCTTCCTCTTCTTATAATTGCAAATTTATAACCTTTGGGGCAAACTACATTTCTTCCCCCCAATCTTTCTATTTATATCACTTAAACCCTTAAATATTTATTTTCTTTCCAATTTCATCCCTCCAAGTTTCAAATCATTTCTAAACTTTTTCTCACACACTTATTTATTCTATTTTAATCCCTCTCATAACATTTCCGCCCAAAAATTCTTAATTCTGTTATAAAACTAGCTTGAAAATACATCTGAAATTCTAAAAATAACTTATTTTGTTTCTAAGCACCCAAAACTAAATTCCAAAACTCCGGGATCTCACAATAATCGAATATATGATATCTTATAACATGGGTTTTGTCAACTATTAGATGGTTTGGATTAAATTTTTGTATATGCCACTGAAGTATATGGATATTTAATGTCATTTTGTGTTATCATATCAATTGTTAGTAAATATTCATATAGTAAAATATTGCTAGTGTTATACTCTAAAATTTAACCTCTCCAGCATCTACCGTCAGCATTTCCCCGTGCGATCGGGTCATGTAGCTAGTAATTTCTAAAAGTCAACACCAAAGAAAATCTCACTTTTTCATGGCACGAGAAAAGTACCTAACCCATCACTAGCTAGCCTTTTATAGTTTCATTTCACTATCACATGATAAATGGTGTGACACTTGCGTTTCTCCTCACTCTCGAGGGGTGAATCCGTGAATGGTGATCCATAATCTCACTTTAAGATAGGGGTGAGCACGGGTTGGGTTGGAGCGGGTTGAGGGGAAATCCCAGCCCAACCCGCACATCAATCTGCGGGTTGGGTTGGGTTGGGTTTTATGATTTTTAAATCTCAACTCGAACCAACCGGGTTGGGTTGGGTTGAACCCGCGGGTTGAGTTTGTCATTTTTATTTTTTTATAATTTTCATTAAAAAAAATAGGGTAAATTGCAATTTGGTACCCTGTGGTTAGGGGCGGTTCCCCTTTGGTACCCTGAAAGAAAAATTTTTGCATTGTGGTACCCCGTGGTTTGCTCCGTTAGCGATTTGGTACCCTGAGGTTTTTTTCTGTTAGGATTTAACGGCAAATGTTAGTTAAAATGTCAAAAATCTCCCAAAAAGTCTTCTCTTATGCGTTTAAGTCCTTTCCCTTTACTAAAAGGGATCAAAACATAAAGAATTAATTATAAAAGGGTCTTTAGAATTCTAATATTATAGATTTTTCTCCTTTTCATAAGATTTCTTTTGAATAGGTCCTGATTTAATCACACTTTAATACCAAAAGTTTATGATCTTTATCAAAATAGTCCTTAGAACCTAAAAAACAAATGAGCATCTATGATTTATCAAAAAATCCCTATATTCAACTACAATTTTCATTCAAGTACACTACAAACAAATCAAAACCCCCAAATTTTTTCAAAATCACCCCCAAAAAAAAAAACATTTCATCTCTTCTTCAAATTGGTCCCTAAAACCTTAAACTTTTGAATAGGTCCTGATTTAATTACAAACAAATCAAAACCCCTAAATTTTCCCAAAATCAAGTCCTATTTTTGTCTCTCAAATTATGATATTATGATATTTTTATTTGTATTTTTTTTATGGTTTTTATGAGATAAAAGGGACAACCTAATAATCTCAAGTATTTATTAAATGGATTACAGTCTATAAAATATTTGAGTCATGAACCCCATAATATTTTATAAATTATAAAATAATTGTCTTAACCTAAATTAATTAGGCTTAAACAAAAAAATGTAATCTCCTAACCAAAATAATTAACAAAAGAATGGGAGAAAACAAGCCACATCAATATAATAATATAATAATATATAATAATATAATAATATTATATTTGTACATATATATATATACACGGCCAAAACACGCACGCAGCACAGTGACCCTCCATCCTCGCGAAACACGTTCAGCGAAGGGAGAAGAGCATTCAAGAAAGTTTTCGCTAAAATTACAGATTGAACCCCACAAGTTTCCAAAATTTTAACATAGGTCCCTGGACATGTCATATACACGGACCAAAATGAAAAAAAAATAAAGTTTTCTGGGGTCAAAAGGTAATTTTACAAAAATAAGAGGTCCAGACTGAAAATTACAGAACAATCCAAAATCTGGAGAACCAATTCATTCCAGTCCCTATCGGAACACGAAAATCGGGGTTTTCTGACAGATTTTGGACCGATTGGAACGCCCTTGGAGCCTAACTCCATTGTTCCTTCATTCTAGGATCTAAAACTAACCTAGGGTGGTCTAAAACTACCCAACCATGAATGAAAAATGAAGAAGAAAGAAGAGGAAAGAGATAAAAACTACAAACGGGATGTTTTTCGGGACTTACCAAGATTAAACTTTGCCTCACAAACTAAGAGAAATTTTGCTGAATAATTCGTCCCTTTCTTCTGAGAATAAGCATCCTATTTATAGGCCAATGAGAGAATCCACCGAAATCATGATTTTAATGGAGATTGGAAAGATTGATTTTTGAAAATAATCATGGATTATCTCAATTTGATCTGATTTTGGAAGAAATTTGAGGGACCAAAATGAAACTTTGAGCAAATTTGAGAACCAAAATAGGACTTGATTTTGGAAAAATTTGGGGGTTGTGATTTGTTTGTAATTAAATCAGGACCTATTCAAAAGTTTAAGGTTTTAGGGACCAATTTGAAGAAGAGATGAAATGTTTTTTTTT